>PVIW01011866.1:0-35100 GCA_004026585.1 Noctilio leporinus | reverse complement strand
TCAGTGAAGGACAAATATCATATGATCTCACCCATTACAGGACAATAATGAGCAAAACTAACAACAAGCAAAACAGAACCAAGTATATGAATACAAGGAATAGGCCTTCAGTGGTCAGGGGGAAAAGGGTTGGGGGGAGGGGGAGGCAGAGGCAAAGAAGGGGAGCAGCTTAGACAAGAACCTAGTATAAAGGAACCATGGACATGGACAACAGGTGGGATTGACTTTGGGGGGAATGGGTGGGTGGGGAGGGGGACAGAGGGGAGCAAAAGGGGATGATGTAATACAACAACAATAAAATTACAAAAAAAAAAACAAAAACAAAACCCGGTCCTGCCCCTTATCTCCCCGCTCCCCCACCACACATTGACACGACACATAGACATACACTTTATTCTGCTCCTCTCAGTACCCTCCTAGCACCACCTTTGCAGACTCTCGAGTGGGACTCCCTAGGGATGAATCACAGCCCTTCCTCACAGAAGCTTTAATATTGAGCAATTTACTTAAGCTCCCTGAGATCACTCTCATATTAAAGTGGGGGTAATAATACCTACCTCCAAAGACTGTGGTGAGGATTAACCGAGTTATATGTATAAGCACTTACAACAGTGCCTGGCACCCTGTAAATGCTGCGCATGTGTTTGCTGTTATGTTATTATTCTTATTATTGCTCAAGCTGGAGCCTGTGGTAGATGAGCTCACCAGCCACCTCAACTTCCTCATCAGCAAAGCCCATCCTAGCACTAATCCCACAATCTTCCTTCTTTCATTCTAGAACGGCCTCAGAAATAGCAACCACGCAAACCCCACTCTTCCGTGGATTGGTGCCACTGGCTGGCCGTGCCTGCTCTTCAGCCTCCACTGAGCTCCAGGGGCCTTTGAAAGTCCTTGACTTGCCCTTAGCCTGCTCACTCTCCTCTATTTGCAGTGACCATTCCACTTCTGCACCACTTTCCCCATCCCAGGTGGTGCAAAAGGGCACAGGGTGAAGAGTCCCTCTGAGGTAACTTGATAAAGGTGGCCACCATGTTTTGTAGCTGCTTCCATTGGCATGTTATGGCGACATGGGTCCTCATAGCCCTGCCCATTCCCTACGCTCCTGAAACACTTCTGCTGGGACCTAGAGCTCATGGCCCTTCATCAGCAAACTCTTGGCAAACAGAGCCTCTTTGGAGGTCCCTTTGCCCTCCTGGCTTCCTGAGAACGCCTCTCTCTCCCTGCAGCCCTCTCAAGTGGGCACTGCTTTCCTTCCTTCCGCCACCTGTGCCGCCCCGCCTGTAGGTGTGTGGGCGCCCTCCTTGCTCCTCAGTGCTGCTTTCAGTGGTTCTTCCCTAAAGTTCTTCAGCTTCAAACCTCATGCCAACAAGACTATACCACACACGCCACCTCCTTTTTCACTTATCTATTAATTCCTGGTTACTTCCCCTCATTTCTTGAGGGGTTTGGCTCCTGCTTCACTATTATTCCTTTTGATGCTGTCCTCATTCTTGACAATTTCAATATCCTCTCAGAAAATCCTCTCAATGTCCCAGCTTCTCAGTTCCATGACCTCTTCTCCTCCAATAACCTTGTCCTCTGCTCTGTCTGAGCCACTCACTCCCATGGTCATTCCCTTGTCCTTGTCATTACCAGTAACTGAAACCCCTCTTTGGTGTCCCAGGGCTGCCTTAAGGAAGTACCACAGATGGGGTGGTTTAAACAACAGAAATTTATTGTATCATAGTTTTGGAGGCAGGAAATCCAAGATCAAGGTTCCAGCATGCTAGGGTTACTGGAGTTAAAGATTTTAGCTTTGGTCGTGGTTGACAGGCTTAAGTGATTAATGCAAATGGAAAGCTGTTCTTCTAGGAACTAAAACCATGACTCTAGGAGGCCTAAAAGCAATTCATCCTTATGCCCTGGGGGCGGGTCTGCAAGCAATGGGGATGGTATCTGAGCCACTGAGATGCTGATAAAGAACTGATCAATGCCCTGGCTGGTGGCACAGTGGATAAGGCACCAGCCTGTGAACCCAAAGGCTCAATTCCCAGCCAGGGCACATAACCAGGCTGCAAGCCAGGTCCGTAGCTGGAGGCAAGTGAAAGGCAACAATACATTGATATCTCTCTCCCTCTCTCCCTTCCTCTTTCTCTAAAAAGAATAAATATCTCCCTTCCTCTTTCTCTAAAAAGAATAAATAACATTTTAAAAAACAAAAACAAAAATAAAATAAAATAAAATAAAACAACTAAAAAAACTGATCAACAGATAATGGAGTATGAGGGAAATTGCCTCTGGACTTCAACTCTTATCCAATTAAGCTTTTGTCTGAACCCCATACCTACCCTTTCTTCTCTTTATAAAAGGTTGCTTAAGATGAGATGTTAAGACAGTTTTTGAGGGCATATATCCTGCCCTCTTCTCAGATTGTTGGCATTTGAACGCCAACTTTTCCAATTTCAGGCAGGGTAGGTTCCCCGTGAAGGCTGAGAGGGAAAATCTATTCCATCTCCCCTAACTTTTAGTGATTTGCTGGCAATCCCAGACATTCCCTGGCTTGTAGATGCATCACCTTGATCTCCGCTTTCCTTTCACACAGCATTCTCCCTGTGTTCATGTCTGTTCTGGGTCCAGTTTTCTACTTTTATAAGGACACCAGTCACATTGGATTAGGGCCCACCCAAATGAACTATTTTAATTTGATTACTTCTGTAGCGACCCTATTTCCAAATAAGGTCACATTCTGAGGTACTGGGATTAGGACTTCAATATTTTGGGGAGGTGAGGGCACACAATTCAACCCATAACACCTCCCATTATCTCAATTTCATATACCAGCACATTTCTGACCAGCACATTTCTTTCCAACATGTTTCCAAGTCATTCCCACCTACTGATCCTACCTCCTCCATGCCTGTTTTCTATTGTTCTCTCTTCCTCCTTTATCCAAGATAAACCCACAGACAATTAATAGAACCACTCCTTTGCATACATCTTCAGTTCCTTTGTCTCTCCCTCCTTTGCTTCACTTGTTTGGCAAACTGGCATCCCTGGCTTGTCCAACTTGCTTCCTGCCCATTCTGTATCTAACATGGCAAGAATCACTCCCCTCACCCCAAGACATTCATGTAAATAAATCTTCAAATTGTAATCACCTCAAGAAGATCCTCATGTTGCTTTGTTGCTTGATTCTCCTACTACATTCCCTAGTCTATTTACCCTTTTGAGCTTCTACATGACTACTCATATACTATCTCCCCTCTTCTCAAACCTCTTAACACCTCCTTCTCCCATCCTTCCTCTTAGCCAATGACATTATTTCCTTGAGAAAATAAGAGCAATCAGAAGAATTCTTCTATAAATATACACTACCACAGACACCAACTACCTGCCTTGTGCCTTCCTCCTTCCTGTACCTGTGGACGTTGCTTAAGGCCACTTGTGCACTGGAGCCCAACAGCTCCCTCTTCTCTCTGCTGCATCACCAATTTCCTCTATTGCATCATCCCCACAGTATAAGAAAACACCTTAACTTCTATCTCTAAGAAACTCTCTTTTAGGACCTGGGAGCAGCAACTCCCCAATAGCAATGAGCATACCTGGCCCCCAAATCCTAGTTTCTCAGTATCATTTCCCACTGAAAAAAAAAGAAAAAGAAAGAAAGAAAGAAAGAAACCAGGGGTGTTTGGAAAAATGGCTGATTCCCAGGCTGGGTTGGGAAAAGTCCAATATCAATCTCAAGCATATTATTATAGAAAGTATGTCCTCAAAGAAAGATAGGAATTTATCAAAAAGAAGCCAACTTGAAGGGCCTTCTACCAGCCAAATCATGGACAATTTGAGCTATTTTAAAGTAAATAATGATAGTAATAGATTATAAACAATTGAATAAAATAGAAAGCCATGAATTCATACTGATAGAAATAAGTGAATAAAAAGTTTGAGAGATCCAGTCAAGCTGGTGGAATAGGCAGACATGGCTTGCCTCTTTGCACAAACACATCAAAATTACAACTAAAATATAGAACAACCATTAGCCAGAACTGTCAGAAACTGGTTCAACAGAAGTCTGACAACTACTAAATTAAAGAAATCAGGCCCTGGCTGGTAGCCCAATGGATAAGGTGCTGGCCTGCGAACCCAAAGGTTGCCGGTTCGATTCCCCAGCCAGGGCACATAACCAGGTTGCAAGCCAGGTCCCTAGCTGGAGGCAGGTGAAAGGCAACCATACATTGACGTCTTTCTTCCTCTCTGCCTCTCTCCCTTCCTCTCTGGAAATAATAAATAAAAAAAAAAAAAAAAAAAGAAATCACATCCATTGAGACAGGTAAGAAGAGCACAGACACGGAACTGGCTAGTCCCACACCCATGTGGTGGATAAAAATTCGGGAGAGTTATCTCAGGAGTGGGGAGTCCCAGCCCCACACTAGGCTCCCAGCCCAATGTTCCAGTGATAAGAAGATAAATCCCCACAACTTCTGGCTACAAAAACCAGTGGAGATTGAGTCCATGGAAGAAACTGCTGGAGCCCCAAACAGTTCCTCTTAAAGAACCCACATATGGACTTACCTACTCAGACTCAGCCTCTCTGAACTCCAATACCGGGGTAGCAGCTTGAAAGGTACCAGTGGTATGCAGGGAGGAATCGAAGTGTCTGGCATCAAGGAGAGCCACTGTCTCAGTTCTTAACCCTCCCTGACAAAGACAGCAAGCTAGTGCCATACCTGAGACTCCATCAACATGCCTGACACTATTTGATCCACCTTAAAGATCCCCAGAGACTCTACCTGACCCAAGCTGCTTTTCCATATGAATAACTAATCTTGGCTCATGCTTCATAACTTCCTTAATCCTATCAAACAAGCATTAGCTGGCTTCAGTGAGCTCCAGCTGGGCACTACCAACAGCCAGCTTAGATCCATAGTTGGCTTCACCTGGGAATCTCCAAGTCCTGCACAAGTAGCAGCATCTCAGATTGCTTTATAGCTCAGGTGGGGTGCCCTGGGTAGAACACAGGTTAGGGCTGATCTTGGCCTGCACAACTCAGGAAACCTCAGGGCCCAGCCAGTGGACAATGTACACCCACCTTGCCCCTGAACAAGCTGATCCTCCATTGAAGGCAGGGTTGGTGGTTAGTGGTCCCAGCCAGTCCTTGTAGCTGATTGGCCTGAATAAATCCCTTCCATTGATCTGCCAACAGCAACCAAGGCTCAACTACAAGAGGAGTGTGTACTCAGCCCACCACATGAAGGACACAGCTTGAGTACCCAGCTTGAATGGTAGGAGAAGCTGTGCCACTGGGCCCTTTAAGATACCTATTGCATTAGGCCACACAATCAAGACAGGGACTAAAAGCAGCTCTACCTAATACACAGAAACAAACATGGGGAGGCTGCCAAGTTGAGGAGGCCAAGAAATATAGCCCAAATGAAAGAATAGAACAAAACCCCAGAAAAAGAACTGAACAAAACAGTGATAGCCAACCTATCAGATACAGAGTTCAAAACACTAGTTATCAGGATGCTCAGGGAAATGACTGAGTACTGCAACAAAATAAAGGAATTAGTGAAGGTTATACAAAATGAAATAAAGAAAAATATACAGGGAACCAACAATGATAGGAAGGAAGTTGGGATTCAAATGAATGACTTGGAACAAAAGGAAGAAATAAACATTTACCCAGAACAGAAAGAAGAAACACGAATGCAAAAACAAGTAAACAAACAAACAATGAGGAGAGGATTAGGAACTTCTGGGACAACTTTAAATGTACCAACATCCAGATCATCGGGGTACCAGAAGAATAGAAAGAGCAAGAAATTGGAAACTTATTTGAAAAAAATAATAAAAGAAAACTTCCCTAATTTGGCAAAGGAAATAGACATATAAATCCAGGAAGCACAGAGTCCCAAACAAGTTGAACCCAAGGAATATCACACCAAGACACATCATAATTAAAATGCTGAGGATTAAAGATAAAGAGAGGATCTTAAAAGCAGCAAGAGAAAAGAAAAGCATTACCTACAAAGGAGTTCCCATAAGAGGCTACCAGCTGACATCAGTCCAGGCTTCTTTTCTAAACTCTGGCCTTCCAAACCAACTGCCTACTCCATATTTTCCGCTGGTTATTGTCCAATAGATATCTCCAGTTTAACATGTCCAACTCTTAGTTCCTGATCTTCCCTTTCCCAAATCTGCTCTATTCACAGTCTTCCTGTATCAATTAATGGAAACTTCTTCCTATCAGTTGCTTCAAACACGTAGGAGTTGTCCTTGATTCTTTTCCTTTCCTCATGTCCATTACATTAGCAAATCTTGTCTATAGTGTATCCACCCTGGAGCAAGGCACAACCACTTATCACTGAGTTACCAAAGAGGCCTCCTTACTGGTTTGCTTCCATACTTGCCCTCCATACTTATTAACACTCCTAATGGCTCCCCATTTCACTCTTAGTAAAAACCAAAGTCCCTACATTGAGCTACAAACTCTATGTGATCACTTACTTTAACCAAATTGGCTAAGAATAAAGTTTGACAATACTCAATGATGTGAGAGAGTCTCTCTATACACACACTATTGATGAAGATAGTTATGAATATCTATAAAACAAGCCCTGGCTGGTGGGACAGTGGATAAGACATGGGCCTGTGAACCCAAAGGTCGCTGGTTCGATTCCCACCCAGGGCACATAACCAGGTTGCAAGCCAGGTCTCCATCCAGGTGGCTAGGGGCAGGTGGAAGGCAACCATACATTGATGTCTCCTCTCCCTCTCTGCCTCTCTCCCTTCCCCTCTCTCTAAAAATAAAAAATAAAATCTTTTAAAAATATATCTATAAAACATTTACATTAAGCTTACTATATGATCCAGCAATTCCATTTATAGAAATTTATCTGATGGAAATACACAAGTGGCCAAAGACACAAATGCAGTGTTCACTGCAATGTTTATCATGGCAAAAGAAATAAACATAGGACCTCCATGCAATGGAAGACCATGTATGATAATAAAGATCTCCAAGAAATATTAAGTGCTACAAGAAGAAGCAGATTAGTAATTATAGAATAATCCCATATTCTAATAAAAAGTTACCATAAGCATACTCTATTTAAAAAAATGATTCGAAAGGATTGCCAATCAAATCAGGTTATGTTTGAGGATAAGAAAGTTAGAGTATGAAAGACTCCTCTTCCTTGTATAACATTCTATTTGAGTTTAATTACCTTTTTATTAAAAATAACCATGAACATGACTTTTACAATTTGCATGCCTTTAATAATTACAAGTGTAATTATTTTATTTATTTTAAAACTTTATTTAATTTTTAAAATATTTTATGCATTATTTTTAGAGAGAAGGGTAGGGAGGGAGGAAGGAATGTAAAGAAACATCTACGTATGATTGCCTTTCACCTGCCTCCAGCTATGTACCTGGCTGGAGACCTGGCTTGCAACCTGGTTGTGCCCTGGCTGGGAATCGAGCCAGCGACCTTTGGGTTCGCAGGCCGGCGCCTTATCCACTGAGCCATACCAGCCAGGTAATTATTTTAATGTAAAATATTTTAACTTTAGAAAAGTTCTTCCCCATTCCAATATCATAGGTATGCTCAGTTGTATTTCAAATTCCCATGCCTTTAAAAAAATGTATACGCTTGAATTAATTCACACAGGATTACAAATAGAGGTATATATCTAGAATTTTCTGCAGAGCATGATTTTATTTCTTAAAACTTCCTTATTGCTGGGTGGATAGCCACTGTGAACCCAAAGGTCGCTGGTTTGATTCCCAGCCAGGGCACATAACCAGGTTGCAAGCCAGATCTCCAGCCAGCTCTGTAGCTGGAGGCAAGTGAAAGGCAAACCATACATTGATGTTTCTCTTCCCCTCTCTCTGGAAATAATAAATAAAATTCTAAAACAGAAAAACCAAAAAACAACAAAAACTTCCTTATTGACAAGGAAAACAAAACATACTCTTTGTAGAAAATCTAGAAAAGGGTGAAGAATAAAAACCTCTGGCAACCCAGAGAAAACCTTGGTTAAACATTTTGGGACATTCCTATAAAAGGCAGGGTTCCCAAAGAGGTGGAACTTAAAAGCTTTTCATAGTCTTTTGCTGATACCTTGATGCTGTTTGCAGGTGGGGCTGGGGCAGGGGTCTGGCAGTTTGGGCTTCCTTGGTTTGGGAAGTTCAGAAGAAGGGTCACACTGAATGGTGAAGCAAAGGTTCATGCATTTTTCATGGAGAAAACAGTTGGGTCCCTGTAAGCCTGCAAACAGGCCTTGCAAACTAAGATACAGAGTGTTCTGCTGTCGTGAGGACCAACTGGTCTTTCAGCCAAACCTTTCCTTGATGTATGCAGAGAGGTCCGTTTCCCAGGAGTATCTTTTTTTTCTTTTTTTAAAAAATTTTATTGTTGTTGTATTACATCCATCCCCTGTTTGCTCCCCTCTGTCCCTCTCCCCACCCACCCATTCCCCCCAAAGTCAATCCCACCTGTTGTCCATGTCCATGGTTCCTTTATACTAGGTTCTTGTCTAAACTGCTCCCCTTCCCTGCCTCTGCCTCCCCCCTCCCCTCAACCCTTTCCCCCTGACCACTGAAGGCCTATTCTAAATAGCAGAAAGAAAGAAGGAACTTGTACCCTTTTGCAACAACATGGATGGAACTGGAGAGCATTATGCTTAGTGAAATAAGCCAGTCCATGAAGGACAAATATATGATCTCACCCATTACGGGACAATAATGAACAAAACTAACAACAAGCAAAACAGATCCCAGGAGTATCTTTAACTCACCCGTGTGACCCCTTCCACGGAATTACTTCCAATGAAGTATTCAGTCTGTGTGGAGGGCACAGCTAGTGAGCTGTGGGGATAGCGTGTCTGAGCCCTGCACCCCTTAGCAGCATGATGGGAGATCTAGGGACAAGACCTGCCCACCTTGGGGCAGTTGGTGGGCAAGGGCTGGCTCCAACAGCTGAAGCAACCCTGCTTTGGTGACTGAGAGTCACTTCCCCAGTCAGCCCACACTGCCCCCAGAGACCAAGGTGACACCTTGCATTTGCAAACACCGGAGAACAGAGCCTGGTAGCAGACTGACCAGAAGCTGTGACAAACGTGGGTGGATCCATTGGTCTCAGCTTCTGAGAGGTGGAGTCCGGAGTCAAACCCACCATGCTAAGTAAGCTCTTTCCCAGAGTGGAAACAGGATAGATATCCTACAGGCAAACAATTCTGTTCTAACAAGGAAATGAGGTAATCCATCAGGTTCAAGTAGAGAAAAGGGCTTGAAAAACCAAGGAGTAGTAAGTTAGAAGAGGGATGATGTAGACTTCTTTGAGCCTGCCTGGCAAGAAGCAGAGATTTGCAGCTTGGTAGTATCATACTTAAGCTCATAAAAGCAGAAGGCACACGGGGATAGGAACCTGGAAGAAGATGGTGGAAGAAAATGGGATTCTGTAAAGAAAACCAAGACATTTGACTTGACCCTTCTGGAAGTTTTGCCTTGATGTCTTCATCTGCACAATGAGGATGACAGTTCTTGCTCCAACAGGGTTGTAGTCGGGGTTAGGGGTCAGGCGGCTGGCAATATGGTAGGTGTTCATTTTAATGGGGAGTGCTACTCTCTGGAGCATGAGGAGGCTGGAGGGACACTGCTGGAAGGAGGTAGTGTAAAAGGAGGTGCCGATACCCTCCACACTCCAGTCTTCCTGGGGCTGGTCGGAGGCCAGGACAGCATCCACAGTACAACTGAGTTCTGAATGTGCCCAGCACTACTTCCCATCCAGGCGCCCGACCTTGGCTCAGCAACCCTGTGGCACTGACACACTGTGTGTCTACTACAGGTCCCCCATGTCTAGGGTGAACTGTCTAGAGTCCCCACCACAAGGCCAGGAGTGCTGAGTGTGCACACTGGCCAGGGGCCTCCAGACCGCGGGCGGCAAGTGTAGGCTGTCAGGTGTCTGGAGCAGGCTTCCAGCACCTTGCAGCTCAGGTGGGCAAGAGACTGGCCAATGTGAGGGGAGCTGGTTGCCACCTGGTTCACCTCTAGGTCTTTGCCCAGCTCCATGCCCAAGAGGAAATCCAAGGCTGCAGGGCCACAACCACCCCCTGGCCTTTTCATAACACATGGAGAGTCTAAGAAAACTCCCAGACGTCCAGACCCCCTGGTACAGCCTCATTTGCGGCCTCCCCTTCCTAAAGTGAGAATCTAAGAGTCAGGAGAACTTCTGGTTGAAATGAGGTAGAAATAAGAGCAAGACCTGGGGAAAGCCCAAGATCTGAGGAGGAATTAGAAGGTGGCAGAAGTCTGAGATCCAGTTGTGCCTCCCCTTTATGACAACAGAGCGCTCTAGACACTTAACTCTGCTTACTAAACAGGCTCTGAAACTCCGAGTTCGCAGGTCCCACCCTATCTGGTTTTAATACATGCCCACTGCTACCCTCCCCGGGGGCAGCCTACCTTCTGCCCTGCCCAAGCCCCAGGCCAGGGGAAATGTCCCCAACACAGTCTGCATTCCAGGCCTAAGCAGACCCTAACCCCCCAATCCTTAGTTACCTTCTAGGTAACCCCAGCCCGCTCCCCTGGCAGGAAGGGGGGTGTTTTAGAAGGTTGCCTGGGGTTTAGCCCCACCCCCACCCCCTACCCAGTGCCTACAACCTCCATCCACCTGTCTATCCCTGGATTCCCCCACAGAGCAAACCAAGTCAGGGCATAGAGGGGCCTCCATGTTTTATTAGAGACACCGCAGAAGCAGAGGCTGGAAGCAGAGCAGCCGCATTTATAACAAGAGATAAATTAACCGCAGCGAGGGGATGGGGGTGGAGAGTGGGGAGTGGGCCGGGCGCTTTAATATAAAAAAACAACAAAAAAGACAAACAGACCCCAAGACACGGGGCATGGGAGGGCAGCACCATCCAGACAGCAGGGAGGACCAGGGCAGATGAGAAAGAAGGCAACTTGACCCTTCACCGCCAAACTCCACCGGCAGGAGCCTGGAGCCGGGCTGGCCGGGCGGGAGCAGCCAGGTTGGGTGGAGATGGCACAGCTGGTGGGCAGGAAGCCCAGCACCACGTGATGGCTCAGCCTGAAGTAGGAGCTCGGCGGGCGCAGTGGCCTGCAAACTCAGTCCCTTAGAGGAAGAGCCTTACTCAGGGTGAGAGGAGGGACCAAAGCTGGGTCTCTTCCTGAGCTGAGCAGGGTCATCTCCTCCACAGTGGCGTGGGCAGCAGGGTGTGTGAGGGACCCCCTTCACCTTCTTATCCATCTGCCTCATTGGTCCCTTGAGGGAGGAGCCCGGGCTCGTCTGTGGTCTGAGAGGGGCTGTGGCACAGCTCCTCAGCCCTGACTCCCACAGGAGGAGAGCGAGTCGTAGAGTGAGTCGCTGAGAGACTCTGAGGTCTCCAGCCCTGGAGGGCCCCCGCTGGCCACTCTGCCTTCCTCACCCATGTCCGAGGTGCTGGGGGTGCGGCTACCACCAAATGCAGGGCCCTGGGGCGTGGTAGGGGCTGGGTGGCTGCGCTCCAGGCTCCGCTTCTGGTCCACAGGCAGGGCCTGGGAAGGGAAAGGAAGCTCAGGAGAAAGCTCCTCTCACCTCCTGGCCCAGCCTGGAAGGCCCTGGGCTCTGCTCTTGGGATGGGGGCTCTGCAGACGGGGCCCCCTGAGCTGGAGCACACGCAGAGGAGGCAGACAGACCAGAGGTGTGACTGAGCACAGTCCTGCCAATGTTCTGTGGGGAGAGACACTTCCCCCAAGAAGCTGCCCAGAGGGGCATCCAAGGGGCTGTCCCCTCAATCCTCCTCCAGGACAGGTCTCTGTCTCACCAGAGAAACTGGCCCTTCTAATCCCACCCCCACCCAGTCCTATTCCCTTTCCCCTTTGGCCATGCTCACCATGGGGGTCCTGGGTAGTCCCTCCAATTGTCGAGGTGGGCACATGAAAGGGTCAGTGGAGCCACCAGTTGCCCTGGCGTTGGGGAAGGTCCAGTTTTTGGCCAGTGGGACAGGAGGGGAAGGTCCCGGGTCTTCACAGGGATCTATGTGGGACAAGAATAAGATAGGAGGTGGTGGGTGCAGTCCCAGGGACAGCATCCTGCCCCTCCCCGCCAGGACACTTACCATCAGCGCAGGTCTGATGGTCCGGGTGGCCTGGCGCAGCAGTGAGCAGTGCGGGGAAGGCTGGCATGCTGGGGTGCCGCCCACTCACCAGCAGCTCCTCGATGCCTGGCACCTCCCGCTCCAGCGTGTGGGCACGGCGGGGGACTTTGGTAAGGAGTGGTGGCCGAGCTGGGGGTCCTCCAGGTGGGGGCTCTAGCCGTGGTGGCTTGATCTTGGGAGGGTTCTTGTTGGGGGTGCCACTGCTGCCGTGGTCCGGGGGTGGGAAAGTCCCAATGCCACTGTCCAGCGTTCGAGTCAAGGAGCCACAGGCTGGGGGAAAGGGAGGGTGAATCATGAATGTGAGGCTTCAAGTGGCTCATTCATCCCCAGCCCAGGCTCCACCCCTGGTCTGGGCCCCTCCAGGCCCAACAGGTTTAGTGGTACCTGCCTAACATGTCCTACTTCCCCTGGGATTAGGGAAGGGGGGCAGGTACCCTGAGGGCAGGAAGGGATATATTTCTATGCACCCCAGTGTCCACCTGGGGATTGGCACCAAGATGGCACCCTGGGCCTGGCACCTGCTGCAGTGACAGGAATAAAGCAAGCAGCAGGTGAGGAGCTTGTCACATCCTTGGCCCTTGACCCTGCTGACCTGTGAAGTGTGAGGTGGGCACCGGCTCAGCCAGGCTGTCCTCTGAGGGCATCTCTTCTCGCCTCCCTGGCTCGCTGCTTGGCTGTGGAAAACAGGAGACCTCTGAGCCCATTCCTCCTCAAACCTCATCTTTAGGACCCCTGGAGTACAGATCCGAGAGTGCCCAAAGCCTGACAGCTCTCAGGAGGCCCTCTCCCCTCCCCAGATCTCTACCACCCACTTTCCCCACCCCCCAGCCCAGACCAGAAGTACATTTTGCAGCTTCCAGCTCTCAGGGAGAGGAGCCCTCCAGAGGTAAGAGATCTGACAGGACCAGGAGACCAGTCCTCTATCCAGCCCCTGCCCCAAGAACTTACCTTTCCGGGTTTTCCGCAGGTTTGAAGAGGGCCTACCAGGCCATTTCGGGGCCCACAGGCTGGCCAGGCATTCTTGGGGTCAGAGGACACTGGCTGGAAGCCAGCATATTCAGGTTTGGGCTCCCTCCAGCTCTTGGGTGGCAGCTCCTTGCCATCCACCCTAAGGACAGCAGTGAAGAAGTGGTGTGGGCCTAGTGAGGTACCTCCCACTGCCCCTGGGGAAGGGGACATACCCCTGACATATCAGCAACTCCTTCTGACACTGGGAACAGGCAGAGACCCTAGGGAAAACCCCAGAGGTATAGCAGGGGCAGGGAAGATGGGAGAACTCTCCCAAAGCGACCCAGAGTCAAGCCTAGAAGCCCCTCAACAATGTTGACAGGTAGATGGCAGACCTGGTCACACAACACCCCCTGTCTGCCCCAGCTGAATTTGAATGCATTTGCCGTCCAAATCCCACCTGACCTGGGGCCTAGTTCCTCTCTGGACATCCTGCCTTAACCTGGCCTAGACAGAGCAACCCCAGTTTGGGGTGGCCCCTTTTCTAAACTACAGCTCCCATTGCTGGGTCTGTGGCAGGTACCAAAGGGCAAAATGGGAAGGAGAGCCCCCTGGCTATACAGGATAGGAAACCCGAGGAAGACCTTCATGAGGCAATGGTTAGAAGTTGGCATTCCCTTGACTACTGTGTGCAGGCACGTAGGTAGCCCATCTCATCTGACACTGGAGCGTAGTCTGTTCATCTTCCCAGACAAGAAACTGGGTCTCAGCAAGTCTGATGTCAGAGCCAGGGAGGTGTGGAACTGGGACACAAACCTCCCTATCTTTCCTCTTGGTCAGACCACTAACCCCCTGGTACTTTGCTTGGCCTCTGATCCCTTTTGACCTCTGTGAAGCCCAAGCTCCCAGGTCAGGCAGTCCCAGGTGCCCAAGGAGGGACGAGTGCCCCCAGTCACCAAGCACCTGCCAGCTGGTCCCTGGCCCTTACCTGTTGAGCAGCTGCTGCATGAAGGTATCCGCGCCCTGGTACATGCCAGCCAACTGGCCCTGGACCTGCCCTAGCCCTGCACTGGGCCCGGGTGCTGGTGCCCCAGGCCGTGGCCTGGCCCTGCTGCTCAGGTAGGCCTTCTCTTCCTCCAGCGCCCGGCGCAAATCTTCTGCCTTGGCCATCAGCTTGGAGATGTTGAGGCTCTCTGCCTCCAGCTTCCGGGATTCCACCTTGCCCTCCTTCCGGAGCGGAGAGCTCCCGCTGGCCCCCTCCTTGCTCTTGGTGGCTTCCGTGCGGCGGTTCAGTGCAGGCAGCTTGCTCTTCTTAAGGCCAAACCAGCTGGCAATGCTGCTGGTGTTGCGGTGCTTGGCCTCGGTGCCTGGTGCCCGCTCCTGGCCCTGGAGCCGCAGCACATTCTCCTCAATGCCCTTCATCACCTTCTCCTCAATGGCCGAGTGTGGGGCCCGCCTCTCAGGGCCCTGGCTGGGGTCTGTGGGACCAGGTACTGAGGGTGTGGGCTGGGCTGTGGGGCTACCGCAGTCTGTCCAAGGTGGGCCCTTCCCCTTTTCAGGCTTGGGGTGCTCCTTGGTGGCTGGCAGGGCCACAGGTCGGGGCACCACCTTGGTGGGTGACTTGGAAGGTAGCTTTGTTGGGCTGCCATGGGGGCTCTTACTGGGTTTGCCCAGGCTGGGGGCTGAGGCTGGCACTTTGGCAGGGGTGCGGGGTACCTGGGGGCACAGGGCCCCTGCCAGCCGGCTCTTGGCCAGCTCCACTTTGGTGAGGCAGCTCCTTGGGGAGACAGGCTCCAGGTCCACCCGGGCCCCCATGGAGTGGGAGGAGTAGACTCGGGCCCCGGGGTCTCCCAGGAGCCCAGTTTCCTGCTGCTTCAGGCTGTTTGTGCCCAGGACTACTGTCCCCTGCAGGGCCCCCTTGGCTTCAGGCTGCTCAGGGGGCCTGGCGGTGGAGAGTGCCATGTCTCCTGTGTTCTCCCTTGACCTCCCTGCTCCCCGTGCCTTCTCGGTGCCAGGCCTGGCTGGCACCCCATTCTTCTCTGGACCCTGGGGACCCTCAGGGCCAGTCTTCAGTTTCCCCAGGGCTGCCAGTCTGTCCCGCAGAGGTGTGTGGCCAGAATCTGCAGGTCGCCGTGCCGCCGCCCCCTGGCTGGGCTTCTTGGCTGAGCTGCCTGGGGTCCTGCGGCCAGGATGTGGAGACTCCAAGCCTGCCTTGTCCAAATTCTTCTCTTGGGGGCTCCCATAGGAGCAGGGTTCTGGGAGGCAAGGGCTAGGGGGTGCTCCAGGGCTTCTGAGGGCCTCAGGGGCCCGCTGCACCTCCAGAGTTAGTTGTGGGTAGGTGGGCACCTGCAGTGGGGATGCAGGGGGCTCTGGAGAAGGCCCTCTAAAGGTGCTCCGAGACAGGTCCAGGATATTCTCATAGCAGGGAGATACCACTGGCCCAGGGGACAGCGTGGTGGACAAGGTTGGCTGGGGAGGTCGGAGCTGGGCAGAGTCCGAGGTTGTGGAGCAGGGTAAAGGGCTGGTGGGCAGGCCCTGTGCCCCTTCTGGGGACAGCTCTCCTCCACCCAGACCCTTTCGGGCCAGCAGCGGGGAAGGGCTGCCATCTGAGCCACTGTTCCGGCAGGGAATTCGGGAGTTCCGGGGAAACTGAGGGCTGAGCTGGGGGCCTCCTGGGCTGGGGACCTTCTCTGAGGCTGGAGGCAGTTTTAAGAACTTGAGACCTCTGGCTGGAGAGGGCAGAAGGGGTCCCTGGGCTTCCCCAGGAGAAGGGGGGCCAATTTGGAGCTTGCTTTTCACCTGAGATGAGGAGTGGGGGTAACCAGGTCGTGAAACCAGGGGGGCATCCCCCGCACCAATGAACATGCTGAGGAAGGGAAGGGGCTCCTGGCCCTCTGAGGTAGCACCAAAGCCCAGCCTGTGAGCCTCTGGGGTACCCCCACCCCAAGCTGACTTGGGGAGGCCTTTGAACTTGGACAGCTGTGGAGGCCCCTGCTCTGAGGAGGCTGGCTGCCCGGGAGCGGGGTGGTCCCCATTGAGTGGGCCTGCAGCCCCGGCCAGGAAGGCCTGTAGGTAAGATTCTGTGTCCTCAAGGAGCTGGCCCAGGTTCAGCTGTTTTCGGGCCAGGGCCCCGAGCAGAGTGTCAGGGCTGGGTGCCTCATTGGGGTCACCTGCCTCATCAGAGGAGGAGGAGGAGCTGCTGCCTGGAGCACAGGGTGGGTCAGAGGTAGCACCGTGGGCCTGGGGGGAGCCTCTACTAGGGCCCCAGGGCCGCCCAGCACTCTCTTCCTCCCCAGGGTTCCCCAACAGGTGCTCCCAGTGTAGCAGCCCTCCTAGGTTACCGGGGCCTAGTAGCAGGTAGGGGGCCCAGGGTGAGGGTTCAGGCTGGGGTGGGCCACACAACTCGCCATTGATGGGTTCTGGGGAGCCAGGGCCCTCACTTGGAGGCCGCCAGGGGGTGGTAGGTGAGCAGAGAAGCAAGGGGTCAGTCTCTTCCAGGGCTCTCAGCACCTCCAGGATCTGGGCTTTCTTTCGAAGGAATGGGGATAAGGCATCCAGCGCAGGGGGTGGGGTGGCTGGGGGTCCTGGGCCTCCTCCTGGCCGAAGCTGCTGCTCCCAACACACCTTGGGGAAGAGATGGCATGATGAGGAGACCATGTGCAGACCCAGGACCTACACTGCACGTAACCTAGTATGTCAGGAACAGAGCTGGCCTCTTTTTCTCTGCAGCCCCCAAAGGGATTGGGTAACTCCTGGGATGTGATGGCTCATCTTCCTCAGGGTCACTGAGCCCTGGTTAGTCCAACTATATGTCCTGGCATGACTGGGGTTGGGTGGGCAGCCCACCTCCCTTCCTGGTTATTCTAAGCCCTGCTTCCTTCCCCACCACGTTCCACTGTTGTTTGAGTCGGCAGGGCTGACCACGAACAACCTTGACAGCGGTGCCTGCCCCAGGGAAGGGAGGCCTGTTTATTGCTCAGGCTCCAGAGACAGCATATAGACTCAAGAAGAGGATGTGATGTTCAGTCACTGCAGTGAGCCCAAGACTTGCTAGGTCGGACAGCAGCCTGCTGACCTGATCCCCACGGAGAAGGGGATGGGGACGACCACTGCGAGCCCTTTCCAGTTTTTGCCTGACCCCTTCTCACACCCAATCCAGGCTAACACGGTGGTTACCTCTATGGGCTCTGGAATCAGACCATGTAGGTTCAAGTACCAGATCTACTACATTACTATTTATATGGCCTTTGGCAAGTGATTGAATCTCTAAGCTTCATCATATTGTCTGTAAAATGAATGTTAATTATGTTTAACCTCAAAATAGAAGATCGATGAGATCCGGTGGTTCATCACGGTGCCTGGCAGACAGCAAGCCACCACCCTTACTGCAGTATCAACACATTTCTTTCAGAAGCTAGTGGCAGGGGGTTGGATCTCTTTTTCTTAGCGTGAAGTGACAACTGAGGGTTCATATCCAGCCTGGACAAAACTGCACTGGGACGCAGCCCTTCCCCTGGGACTCATTAGGAAATAGCGGTGGAAGGAACTGACAAGCCCATAGCCAGCGGCACCACAGACCACCATGCCCAGCCTTCCTACCTCTCTCTGCCCTGCACAGCGCCCCAGAGGAACCGAGGTGGCCGGTCCTTCAGCAGAGCTCAGGGACGGGGAGGCTGGTGGCTCGGATGGCGGCTGCAGTGGGGTGAGTGGGATCTGCAGGGAGAGGCAGAGTTAGCAGAGTTGTTTTGTCCCAAATTCCCTCATGAACTAGGTAGGCTTTCCCATTCCAGGGCAGCGACATCTGGCCTAAGGAACGCTTTCACCACTGTCCCCACCACCTGGTCAGAGGAGCCTTCAGAGACCAAGGCACAGGCAGACTGAAGGAGTGCATGCCCAGGTGGTGGAAAGATGAGACTGGAGAAAGAGGGGGGTTCCCAGGCCCAAGAGCAGTGGCAGCTCCAGAACCACTCTGCTTTTCTTGGGGTCTCTGCTCCTACTACATGGAGGGTGAGCAGAGAGGCCCCTTCCTGTTCTGGCTATCTGTGACCCAGCACTAAGGCTGAGACCAAGGGAAGAGGCCCTTATTACTGGGCCCCAGAAAAGCGATGATGGCGGAAGGTATCACCTGTCTCTTCTAACATGTCTCATGTGAAACTTGTACTCTGAGGGTTACAAAGGTAGCATTTAATCATGGGTCACTTCTCTCCCAGTTCCTGAGAATGTCACTTCCTTTGCTTAGGCATCTCAACTAGATGCCAGTCAACTTTAACTCTTCCCAGTTTCTCATTCTCCGCAGCATCTCTCTGCCTCCCCTCTGGCCACCTGCAGCTGCTCCTTCAGCCCGGACCCTCGTACTTCTGACTGGATGCTGCTCAGCATCTCACTCTCCGACTTGGGTGGCCTTTCAATCTCTCATGTACAAGACAGCCTAAAGCATTAACATTTTTTTTTTTCTAAAGCATCTTTGTGCTCCAAGACTCCAAGCTGCCCACTGAAGACAAGTCAGAACTCCTCTGCCGGCATTCCAGGCCTGGCCTGCCTGTTCTCTGACACCGTCTCCAGCTCTGTCTCACTCAAAGATCCTTCACACACCCTTTGTTCCAGCCTTGTTGCTGCCTAGACTTCCCTGCTCTGTTCCTTCCACAGGAATCCCTTTTCTCTAACACCTACTCCACTCTTCAAATTTCCCATCCATCCAGGCCCAGGATCAAAGCCACCTTGTTAATGGAACCCTCCCCAGCCTGTCTCTGATGGCCTCTCTCAGACCCTCTGGCTCGTGGACAGCACTGCTTTGTACTACTGCTGCCTGTAAACCGGCCTTAGCTTCTACAGTCCCAGGCTTCAGGGGTTCTGTTCTTTGCACAGGCCACAGCCCTGCCCAGTGCTATGTGCTGGCAAAGGCACTACTCACAGTAAGAGCTTACTTAGTATTTCATCAATGGAGCTTTCATCCTAGCAAGCACAACTCGGGAATAGCATTAATAATGACAAATAGCTGCCGGATATCAACGACTATGGGCCAAGCTCTCTATATTATCTCATTTAATCCTCACAACAACCTGCAGTGTAGGTATTCTTATCCCTATGTATAAGGAAAAACTGTGGTTTGTAAGATTATATCTTTTTTTTTTTTTAGATTATATCATTTGCCTAAGGTCTTACAGCTAAGACTTAGCTAAGTTAGGGATCTAGCCCAAGTTTATCTGAGGCCAAGGTTCATGTTCTTTCCATTATGTCATGCTACCTCTGGGGAAGATAAATCGACTGTTCCAAACCCCCAAATTCATTTTAAAGTCCCAAATTCAAATCTCAGAATTTATTTCAGTGAAAAAGAAATGATTTAAGGATGATCTATGCTTCTTTTTATCACCAGTTACTGAGAAGGGTATGGATGGGGTAAGGGCAGCCAGTGTGGTTAGGCCTCTGGGGATTTCAGGGTGAACCCTGTGCTGTAGCAGGACAAGACCCAGGGCAAGGGGAACTGCTTAGTCACTGTCGCTGCTTCACCCAGCTCTGCACCGGTGTAGCAGAAAGGACATGGTGATACAGGCTTCCTCTGCCAAGTATCAGGCTTCCCAGGGTGCCGAGGGCATCCTGCTCAGGGTCTGGGAGCCAAGAGCTGCCTGGTTTGTATCAGAAAGACAGACAGACAGACAGATGGACAGACACACACATACACAGAGAAAGTACTTCTCTTCTTGTCAAGATCAGAAGTGGGGTGAGGGGTGTGCTGACTTCAGAACCCACTGTTCACCTCAGGTACCTGGAGCTGCTCCTGATCCTCCCACCCTCATGTCTCACCCCATACTTGAGGTTTCCTGACTGTGACCCCAAATGACATCTTAACTGAGACAATGATTCACTTATAGTAAGCTCCTGCTTCTCCTGGGTAAGGCACTTGTCAGAACTAGGAGCAGGGACCAGGGTCTGAGGCCATACCCGAGTCAGGGGGTGAGCATACAGGGTGAGACAAAACTAAGTTTAGAGCTGTTTGTATGGAAAAGTATAATTATTAATAATTAATAACACAAGATAAACTCTGTGTTTCATGTACTCACAACTGTAAACCTACCCTTGCCCCACCCTTTGTGCAATGTGCACACATGCAGATTTATCCAGTCAAGTGCCTTTCCTGACCTCTCTGTGACACCAAGCACTTGGTGCCTTCCACTCAGTCCCACCCATGCCCTTGGCCAAGACGAGGTAATGCAGTGGCCAAAGGGGCCCCTTGGGAGTGTGAAATAATTACATTTTCAATCTCCACCCATCACCCCATACAGGGTGAGAGCAAGCAAGAATTTTCTCTGCCAACAAGGAGGGATCCCCTCCAGCTAGGGTGCGAGCACCTACAAGGTAGGGGACAGCCCAGCTGAAGAGGTCTCAGGGGGTTTTCACCCCATCTAAGGCTCGCCAACTTTCAGGCTAGATGGGCCTTTCCTGGGTGGGCTGCTCCCAGAAGGGAGAGGAATAGCTGACAGTCTGCTTCTTAGGTGTTTGGGGAAGGAGATGGTGGTGGTAATGACGGGGCTGGGAGAGGCAAGAAACTGGTATGATGAGGGAAGGAGGATGGCTCATGCCCACCTGAGGGAGGGAGCCTGTCGTGAGCTGGAGTTTCTGCTGAAACAGGATGCTCAGCATCTGGTTCTGCCTTTCCAGGTCAAACACCCTCTTCTTCAGCTTGATGCATTCCTCCCGAAGGTCCTGCCACGCCCAGAAGGAGGCGGAGGAAAAGAAGGAGGCGCAGTTGGGGAGGGGTGGAGCGGTATGAGCATAATCCCTTTAATCAGAGCAGCGGGCATTTCTCCCAGGCAAGGCCTCCTCCTGCCAGGGAGCTGAGCCTGCCCAAGTCTGTGGCTATCAATTTCCAGAGGGTGGTAAATTCTCTAAAGTTAACCACCTCTGGTGGAAGGTAAATCCCATTCCCATTGGTACCTTCCCCAATCTTAGAGCCAACCCCCTGCCTCTTAGAAATCTCACAACAAAGATGGGTCCATACAAGGCATGGGAAAACTGAGGGGTCAGAGTGGACCAAATGTCAAGAGGTTACCCACGGTGCTTGAGTAAACATTTACATGTTACCTTATGCTCACAACATCAACATTGCTTTCAGGGCCATTACAACCTGGAGAAACCAGCTGAGCCCAGGACAAGGGAAGGAGTCAGCCCAAATCAAAGGTACCATAACTCAGAGATCTGGCCTCACCTATCCCACCCCTGCCTCTAGGTAGAATAGAAGCAGGGGGTTGGAGGGTATCATTGGGCCAATAGCCCCTATCAAAAGCATAGCTGAGTAGGCTCAGGGGTCCCCAGGAAGGGCCTCCCCTGTGGGTAGCCAGGGCCTCTGCCAGGGAGGCTGGGCTCGGGGATGAAAATGTCTTTTGTGGCCACTTACCTTTTGGTTCAGCAGTGCCTGTACCACATGGTTGGCAACCTGTGGACAGAAAGCCCCAAGGCAGAACTGTCAGCAGACCCAGACTCTGTGAAAGGAGACAAGCTGTGCTTCCCCAACCCTCCTCTGCATCTGTCCCACTGCAGACCCCACAGACCTCATCCAGACAGCGCTCATAGGTCTCCCGCTGGTTTTCGTTGGCCTGGGCAAGTGCTGAGTTCTCTGCCTGCAAGATGGAGGAAGAGGGCAAAAGGGAGGCTATGGATCACTCTTCCCTTAGGGCAAATTCCTTTTGGGGATAGGGAGGCAAGGAATCTACTAGCTCTACCCCAGTTCAGCTCTTGGTCCTGGCTGGATTCTGCCATGTGGAGGCTATACGGCCACGGGCATTAAGAAGGCAGAGCTGAGATGCCTGGTTTTCCGTGAATCTCAACCTCAGTCAGTGAGGCTGGAAGGATTGGGGAGATACAGTGGCAAGGAGGACCTAAGGTGAGAGGTGCCAGGAGTAACCCTTACTCCAGAGGAAATGAAGAGAGGAGGGCAGGGTCTTAAGAATGTGATGAAGGGCCTTAGTTTTAGAATTCCTGTCCTTGTCATTCAACTTGTCGGTACCAGGTCATCTAAACCCTTCTTCTTATTGCCTCTGTGACGACCCCTTTCCTAGAGCCAGTAGGGGCATGAAAGTGGGAGAGAAGAGGGGTAAAGAAGGGAGACATCTAGAGATTAGGACAGCCCTGCTCCATGCATGCCTCTTGTCCCTTAGCTGGCACCTGGCCTAGAGAGCTAAGACCAAGGAAAGGGCTTCTCAGAGAAGCTCTGCTAAGAAATGTTCATCTCTGCTCCAGCTTGGCAAAGGGGGCTGAGGCGAAGGTCCACCACACCCAAAACACCCACACCAAACTTCCACCCTGCCCCGTGCCCCACCTCCAGCTCCCGCAACCGGTGCAGGAGCTCCTGGCAGGTGCCTGGCTCCATGCTGCCATCACCACACTGTCCTGGCCTTGGGTGTTCAGGACTTCCAGCTGGCTTGTCCATGGCCTCTGACATCGGGCCCTGGGAACAAGTGAGAAGGCCAGGCAGGCTACTCCAGGGCCCAGGGAGGAGGGGAGTGGGAAAGGAGGACAAAGATGAAAATTGTCAGCATTGCGGAGTTTAGCTCAATGTAGCCCATGTGTCACAGACATTGTAACAACTCAGGGTCAGGCTAAGTCTCTCTTGGTCATGGGACAGAGACATTCTTCCCATCTTAAGATAAAAACCATTGTTTTATAAACCCTTATAACTGCACTTGCCCTACCACAGGTCACACAGAGGCTGGCTAGGACAGGAGAAACAAGAACTCTCCTCTGAGACTGGCCTCCATTACACACCGTACCCTTCTGGGGACACTAGGAGGTGACCTGCATGCCTCCAGGGATCCCTGCTCCCATGAGGTCCAGTGGACTGGCCTCTTGGTGCACATTGGTCCTCTTCGGGGTTTTCAACCCTTTATTCCTCTTTCTGTTTGACCAGCTCCTATTCATTCTTCAGGGTTCCTAGTGCAAGTCCAGTCAGGTTCTCTAACCCTCCCCCGCTGTTGATTTCATGAGGGCAGGAACATGGTACTCACTTCACTGCCTAGGCTTACTTTCTGGTGTGACACCTGAACTGTCCCTGCCTGAACACAACTCAGCCAGGTGTCTGACCTGAACTGTGGGTGTGATCCCCCACCCCACCCCACGGTTATAGGCTGTAACGACTGGGCTTCATCTTCCACTTGAGTTTCAATTTCTCTGCCAGAGAGAAGTGCTCATTTCCTTCTTCTGCAAAATACTGTGCAAATTTCCAGTAGATGGGAAACCCTTCCTAATGTAAAAGGGTGGAGGCCGTGATCCACGAATGACTACTTGCCTCCCTGCCCCATTGAAGCCCCCACTTCAAGGAAGAGAGGACCTCTGCAGCTCATCACAGGCATCTGAACGCTCTCTCCTCTGTCCTCTAGGGTGGGGCACAGAGGGCACCTCACCCACCCCCAGCCTGCCTTCTCCAGTCCCTACCAGCAGCATGCACAGGCCCCAGATCTCCTCACCTGTCTCTGTCCCCTCAGCCAGGCTGGCACACTCACTCTAACAGCCAGAATGGTCACCTTGCCTGTGGAGAAACAGAGGGAGATGATGTCAGCCACGTATTCCACAAACATTGACTGGGCTTTTGCTGTGTGCCATGTACTGGGTGCTAGGATGAATAAGCCAGAGAAATCCCTGCCTTTATGAAGCTTCCATTCTATTGGGGGAGGCAGATAATACACAGATAAATCAAGGAACATATGCTGGGTCCTGCTAAGACACTGACTGGTGAGAATTAAGCAGAGACTTGAATGAAGTCCAGATGAAATCCTGGGATGGAGACAGTGTTCTGGGTAGAGGAAGAGCCAGGGCAAAGGTCCCAGCTCTCAGCCAGGAATCAGTCAGACAGCAGGTGGAAACAAACAGCAATACATGGTGCTTGATAGCCCTTCTGCAACCAAAGTCTTCTTTAATCCTCATCACTGCAAAGGGAGTTAAATGCTATTAGCAACACCTACATTTGAGATGAGGAAACCAAGGAACAGTGGGTGACATTTGCATACACTCAGTGTAACCCATGTGTTGGCTCTTTCCAACAATGCACCTTCCCATTTGGTTCTCCCACCAGCCTTGTCAGGGGAGCATCAGCCTGGGGGAGGAAGCAGGCTCCAGAGGCAAGAGAGGGGGCCTAAGTCATATAGCTGGTTCACAAAGCATGCTGGACAGGCCTGGGTTTCACCCACTCCCTGACATGGCCTCTCTGTACACAAGTTGTACTGTGAGCTCCTCATATTCAGTGAGCTCTGTGCGTCCCAAGGCTCCCACAACATTGCAGTTAAACAGATCTGGGTTAGAATTCTGACCCTACAAGATCTGTTTTCTCACTACGTAATGGGGATGAAAATATTATGCAGCACCCTGGCCAGGTGGCTCAGTTGGTTGGAGCATCATCCCATACACCAAATGCTTTCAGGTTCCACGGTCGGGGCATGGACAGCAGACAACTGATCAATGTTTCTTTCTTATAGTGAGGTTTCTTCTTTTCTTTCTCCCTAAAATGAATAAACATACCATCAAGTGAGGATGAAATGAGATAATGTATGTAGGGTCATGCCTGAGCTCAGTAAACGGAGGCTTTTCATATGATCACATCCTGATGCGGCACAGTGCAAAGCCCTGAAGCGGAGCCTGCTGCTGCATTCCCACTCTTCTGGTCTATTCAAAGACAGGCAGACCCTGAGTCACAGGCTCTTCACCCTGGGGTGCCCAGTTAGGGGCACCTCAAGATCTGAGGGTGCCTGAACGGGAGAACGTGTCTTCCTAAGTGAGATGGTGAGTGTGTACACAATGGTGGGAAGGGGGCGCCTGAAAACTAAAAAGGAAAAAACTAATATTTATTTTTAACACTCTACTATAACTAAAGTCCTTTGTCATTTTATCATTATAAAGATGTATTTAGTATAACATAATTTGCTTATAACATTATCATACTTGATATATTTAGAAATGGACAGACCTGGAAAAAAAAAAAGAAAAAAAAATCAGGACACATCCTACTTCCTACCGATACAAATAGGAGTTATAAAAGTAACAAAGGGCCCTGGCTGGTGTGGCTGGCTGGCTCAATCGCCAGCTTTCGAACCCAAAGGTCACTGGTTCGATCCCCAGTCAGGACACATACCTGGGTTGCATACCAGGCCCCCAGCTGGGGGTGGGCGAGACAGCTGACTGATGTTTTTCTCGCACATGGTGTTTCTTTCCTTCTCTTTCTCCCTCCCTTCCCCTCTCTCTAAAAATAAATAAAATGGAAAAGGCCTTTGGTTAACTCCATCATTAGGCCAGTTCCACCTCACCCACAACACTCGTCTCTGTGCAGCTCCCGTTGGAGGTTCCCCTGCTCTAGCGGAGGCCTGTCCCCACTGATCACTAACTTCCCCTCAATCCCCTCCCCATTTATTTCCCCAGCAGACACTCCTAAGGAATAGGGGGGTTGGGGCAGGGACAGATGTGCTAGGGAGTGTGAGGAATAAAGCTGGGGGGGGCAGTGAAGGACAGAAGTGGGGTGTATAGGGCAGTGTCTGGGGCCAGAAAAGAATAAAGCTAAAACTGTGGAACACCCAAGTCTTGTATTCTTCACACAACAAAATTAAGCTAAAGCTGATGGTGGTTTAGGAGGACAACTTTTTCAAAAAAAACAACAAAAAACAGGCTCTGAGCAGCAGCAACACCAGGGCCCTGAATGAATCTTCTCCAATCAGAATGAGAAACTAGGGCCCCACCAGGGCCCTGCAGAGGCACTGGGATTGAAGCAGTGGGGAGCCTGAGGGGTAGTAGGAAGAAACCTGTACAGGCCCAGCTGGCCACTCTTACCAACCCTGAACCAAGATCCTGAACCAGGGGAGGTGGAGCTGGCACCAGTGCAGGATGGACAAGATATAACTGCAGACATTAGGATTGGATCCAGGCCCCGGGGCTTCACTGGGCTTGGGAGTTATCAGATGTCTAATGGTATAGAGGGCCCTCCAAGCCTGACAGGCATTCCCCGCATAGAAGTGACCATCTTGAGAGCTGTCTTATCTCTCTGCATTCCAGACTGGAACTAGCACAGGACTGAACACATCTCTGGTTGAAATGTCCATCTCCACCCTCCCCATCTCCCTGGCCACAGCAAGGCAAATCAAACTTCCCAGAGACCCACTCTATTCAGTTCTGTACCTATGGGGTCATTGGTCCAAGCCCAATCCACCTCAGCATGTATCATTCTGGAGAATAAAGCACCCTATCTACACACCCAATAAGCAAAAAAGCAAACAAGTAAGTATAGATTTGAGGCCCAAATGTGAGGACTGACTATGGGTTATGTACATGTGGTTTTATGTGTGTCAAAGTGTGGGGACCCAACATCCCACAGAGCCCCCCATGCCACCCTCTAATCTGAGCCCCTGTGGGTCTCAGGGCAGGGAGGCCTGAGTCCCACTGTGGCCTGGGAGATACCTGCCACGTGATAAGCCACCCAAGAGCAAGAGTTCTGCCACGTGCGTCTCTGTGTCCCTGACTGGGACTAGGAGCTCTGAAAATGTCCACTGCAGGCGGGCTGTGACTCAGCCTCTCTCTGGGAGAGGATGTTTGCTGCCCTTGGCCAAGGTCATCTGGCCAACTCAGGATAAGGGACCTTCGCTGTGCCTGCAGAGCCATAAGGAGAGGGCAGGAAGTTTTTGGCCAGGGTTGTTAAGAGTCACAAGGAAGAGGCCTACATTTGAACTTGGTGGTGGGAGGGGTTCATGCTATGAGTCAGACCAGAATTTGAGTTCAAGATTTCTATGGTATTAGGAAAACTTCCTGTATCTTTATACCCCTCTAGAGAATATTAAGATCCAGAGAGATACTACCACCTCCGGCTCCCAATCAGCTTAATTAGGCCCTTCACAGTCTGGGTTTTCAGCCTAAATCTCATGAGAAAAATAACCAACCCAGGTTGATTCTCCAGTAGTTGTCCCAGCTGAGTGTCACTGGGGACCAAGCACCTTCCTCCTTCTCCCAGGCCCACAACTACTCACAGCTGGTGTTCAGCCTGACCTTCGGTTGGGGCAAACCCTCAGCCTGGGTTTTACAGGACGGTCCCGGTTTCAAACATTCCTCCAGTGGCCCCAGAATACATCCTGGATGTGGGATGTTGGGTCTGGAACACAGATGGCCACCAGGCTGGGCAGAGATGAAGCTGGGGGGTAGAAGCTCTAACTTGAACTGGTGGCTTCCCGCGCCAGAACTGCCAACCAATGGGCAGTCCTGCCTCCCACAAACGCGTGCTTCAGAGGGAGTGTCCTCAGTGCTGAGAGGAGGGATAGCGAGGAAGAGCGCCTCTCTGGCCAGTCTTAAGGGAGTGAGGGCAGTTCGCAAACAGCCAGGGACAGGGATGAGGGAACAGCTGTTTGTGTGGGGGATGGGGGGTGGGTTGTCCCAGGCCCGGGGACGTGGCTGGTTCAGCCCAATTGCAGAGTGAATCTGGGTGACCACTATCTCTTCAGCCTAGTCTGTCACGGCCCTAGTATCATTGTCCCCTTTCTTATTTGTTTATTTTTGAAAGGCAAGGAGGGAGAAAGAGAGGGAGAGAAACATCGATGTGTGATGGAAACATCAATTTGTTATACCCCCTCCTCCCCAAACTGGGGACCTGGCCCACAACCCAGACATGTGCCCTGACCAGGAACCAAGCCAGCAGTCCTTCAGTTTGCACGCCTGAGCTCAGTCCACTGAGCCACAGCTGCCCCCTCACAGTCAGGAGGGGACAGGGGCTTCCAGGGCCTCAAAAGAGATCTATCTTGGCCTTTCAGGCAGCAAGATCAAAGGAGTCAAATCTGCAGGCCTGGGAGGAAAGGGACAGAGAAGTGGCAGCAAGCCTGTCCTCCATGTTCCCTAAGCTGGGCCCTTAGCCAAGGCCTTGGGGCACTGGTGAGCCCCTCACTCACCAGCTGTTCCCCCAGCATCCTCTAGGGAGAGAAGCCAGGGACAGGAGGTGGGGGAGGGTGGGCAGCTGCAGGAAAGCAAAGATGGAGAAGCTCACTTTTATAGCAGAATCATCCTTAATAACTATGGTTTCCCTCTCGCTCCCCCCACCCCCCAGCTGCTTTCTGGAATCTCTGTCACACCCAAGAGTCCACTTGTAAACAGCAACTTCTACACCCACAACAAACACTCCTTCCTAGTCAGGACAAGCCCTGGGCTGCCTTGGGGTGTGGGGAGGGATGTAAGGACAGAGGCCTGAAAGTGGCCACCTACATCTCTAGCCCAAAGCATCTTTTATCCCTAAGCATTCCATCGGGTCTCCTCTCCACTCAGAGAAAGAGGAAAGGTAAGAATTTCTTTCCCTTCTCCTGACAACTGGCCCTAAGGCTCAACAGCCTTTCTCAGAGGCACGGTCCATAGGGAAGAGGACCCCTGAATCCCCCCTCCAACTTTCTCTTCACAGCCGCTCCAAAAACCTCATACTACGATATGGGTTCTTTGAACTAACAGTGGGATCAGTTTACCTGCCCTTCAGACAGGGCATGAGGAAGGGCAGTCTCACTAGGAGCCCAGAGGCTTATCTCTCCTCCCCAGGATCCCTGCTGTTCCCTGTCCAGAGCATAAGCCAACAACAGAAAAGCAGCTGCTGGGGGTGGGGAGAGGGAACGGGCTCTGACACAAACACAATAGCGTATTTATAGGGCCACATGCCAGGGGCTCTGCAGCCAAGAAGCCTAAAGCCCAGGGGCGCCTATCATTGCCCAGCCAGGGGTACTGGAAAAAGCGAAGGCCAGAAGGCACATTTAGTTTAGTTCCAACACCACAATTTACTTGCTATGTGACTTTAGGCAAATCACACAGTTCCTCAGGGACAAATTCCTTCCTGCCAAGTGGAGGGTTTTGTAGAACTGTGGTTCTCAGAGTGTGATCCAGGGATCTTGAAGCCCTTTCAAGGAATCCACAGGGTCACAACTATTTTCATAATACAACTAAGACATTGCTTGCCTTTTTTATTCTCTTTCTCATATAAGTATGTAGTAGTATTTTCCAGAAACTATATGATATGTGATATCACAAAAGACTGAATAAAGAAGTAGTTACTGAGAATCCAGCTGCCTTCTATTAAGTCAGATATAACAGACTTGCAAAACTGAAAAACAATACCATTTTTTAACTAATTTTTTTTTGTTTTGGAAAATATATAATTATTTAAAATAAAATGTTAATATTTAACAGTGTAGAGCAGTGATTTTCAACTGGTGTGCCACAAGAATTTTTTTTAAAACATGCAATACCTGACTAGTCAAGGCACTGACCTCTTTCTCCTTAGGCTGTCAAATAAAAAAAAATGACAACCAACACAATAGCTGTCCGATGTGAACAAATAAAAAATATGGTTATTTTTGGTTAGATCAGCTACAAAAAAATATATATATATTTTTTGTATGCTGCAGAATTTCAGTAATTAGTTTATATGTGCCATGAAATGAAAAAGGTTGAAAATCACTGATGTAGAGGGACAGTCCTCAGGTCAGATAGTTTGAGAATCACTTTTCTAGAAGTGT
This sequence comes from Noctilio leporinus, assembly GCA_004026585.1. Taxonomy (NCBI): domain Eukaryota; kingdom Metazoa; phylum Chordata; class Mammalia; order Chiroptera; family Noctilionidae; genus Noctilio; species Noctilio leporinus. The sequence continues at coordinate 5,510 of PVIW01011866.1, read as the reverse complement.
TGTCCAGTAGAATTTTTTGTGATGATGAAAATATTTCTTCTGTGCTACTCACTTGTGGCTATTGAGCACTTGAAATGTAATGAGTCCAACTGAGGAACTGAATTAAAACTTTTTTAAAAAATAATTTTTAAAAAAGATTGTATTTATTATTTTTTAGAGAGAGGGGAAGGGAGAGAGGCAGAGACGGAGAGAGACATCAATGTATGGTTGCCTTTCACCTGCCTCCAGCTACAGACCTGGCTGGAGACCTGGCTTGCAACCCTGTTATGTGCCCTGACTGGGAATCGAACCAGTGACCTTTGGGTTCGCAGACTGGTGCCTTATCCCACTGTGCCACCAGCCAGGGCCTGAATTTAAAATTTTGATAGCCACATGCAGTCACTGGCTACTATGCACAACTGTGGTTCTAGAACTCTAGAATCTAGAAGATTCCTTGACTTTAGCATTCTAGGTCAATGCTTCTTTCCACAGACTCTTGAGGCTGGTGGGTAGGGATAGGAATTGACATGTATGCCTGTCCTCAGCCTTTTACTCACACTATTTCTCACTATTTCCTCACCAAAGGAAAGCCATCTCAGCCAGATAGTCAGTCCGGCCCGGCACTCCTATCAAGGCTTACTGTTGGAGAAGCTCTCTCATTCTCTGGCATTACTGCTTCACAAACTTCTGGCTTTTCACCTTTCCACTCTCCATAAACTTCTGGCTTATCACCTCTTGTTTCCCAAAAGGATGAAAGCCAGAAGAGAGAATACCCGTTAAATCTCAAAATCTCCACACGTCCTCCTGTTACAGCAGGCAGGCTGCACTCTTCCCAGGCAAGGCAATCCTTCCTGCATATATAACTTTAGTAACTACTGCTTGAAGGGAACTTTCACATCTACCTTTAAAACCTCTAAGGTGTCTTTCATCTTAAAAATAATTTTCCCGACCTGGCTGGTGTGGCTCAGTGGATTGAGTACCGACCTGTGAAACAGGTTGTTGCTGGTTCGATTCCCAGTCAGGGCACATGCCTGGGTTTCGGGCCTAGTCCCCAGCTGGGGGCAACTCAAGAGGCAACCAATCAATGTTTATCTCACATGTTGATGTTTCTCTCCCTCTCTTTCTTTCTCCCTCCCCTCTCCCTAAAAATGAATTTTTAAAAATTACTAAATAAAATAATTTTCCCCTGACATTTCTCCAGATTCTGTCTCTTCTGTCTCTCACAGCCAAAATTCTCAAAACAAACAAACAGGGCCCTGGCTGGTGGCTCAGTGGATAGGCAACTTTAGCAGCAACTTCCACATTTCTAAACCCAAACAGCCCTAGCTGGTGTGGCTTAGTGGATTGAGTGTTGGCCTTTAAATCAAAGGGTTGCTGGTTCGATTTTCAGTTGGTGTACATGCCTGGTTTTTGGGCCAGGTTCTCAGTTAGAGGCACATGAGAGGCAACCACACATTGATGTTCCTCTTCCTCTTTCTCTTTCCTTTCCCCTCTCTCTAAATATAAATAAATAAATAAATAAAATCTTAAAAAATAATGTAAACCCAAACGATATTTTTCAGTGCCCATTACCTTTTCAGGCACAAGTACCTTTGGTGGCCACTTCTTCCTGGACTTTTTCTTCCTTTTTTAAGCTTTGAGACATAGTTCACATCCCATAAAACTAAGCCATTTGAAGTGAACAATTCAACCCTGGCTGGTGGCTCAGTGGATAGGTGCTGGCCTGCAAACCCAAAGGTTGCTGGTTTGATTCCCAGTCAGGGCACATAACCAGGTTGCAAGCCAGGTCTCCAGCCAGGTCCGCAGCTGGAAGCAGGTAAAAGGCAACCATACTTTGATGTTTCTCTCGATTTCTTCTACCCTTTCTGCCCTTCTCTCTAAAAAATAATGAATAAAAATAAAATAAAGTGAACAATTCAGGGACTTCCAATCAAGATGGATGTATAGGTAGACACCCTTCACCTCCTTATGCAACCACAGAAAGAATTACCACCAGATCTCAGAAACAAGAAACAACAAGATATGTCAGAAAATCGAGCTACATGGAAGTCAGACAGCCAAGGATTTACCAGATGGGTAAGAGGGGCAGAGTCGCTGACATGGGGCAGAGAGGCAGTATGGTTTGGACAAATGGTGGTGGAATGGATGGTCCCACATTCACATGCAGTGGATAAAAGTTGGGAGGGATACCCTAGGAGTGAGCAATTTCAGCCCCAGGCCAGACCACAAAGCCCAGAGTTCCAGCACCAGGAAGATAAACCCCCATTACCTCTGGCTGTAAAAACCAGTGGGGGTTAGGATTGCAGAAGAAACTGCCAGACTTTCAAAAGGGCCCTCATAATCCTGGAACATAGATAAGCCCCCGGACAGAAACTGGAAGGGCACTAACCATATATGGGAAGGGGGTGCAGTGACTGAAAATGGGGCAAATGCTGGGCAAACCTCCAGAAGACAGGCAGCAGAGCAGCACTGTCCCCTCTCTGAGCTCCCCAGCACACACACAGCCACAAAGCAGTGAAGTGGGTGGCCCTGCCCTGGCAATTACCTAAGGCCCCACCCCTCACAATTTATAGGTAGGTGCCTTTGCTACATAGGCCGCCCGTCTAAGACAGGGAGTAAAAGCAGCTCTACCTAATACACAGAAGTGAATACAGGGAGGCTGCCAAATTGAGGAGGCAAAGAAATATGGCCCAAATGAAAAAAACAGAACAAAAACCCCAGAAAAAGAACTAAATGAAATGGAGGCAGCCAACCTATCAGATGCAGAGTTCAAAACAACAGTGATCAGGATGCTCAGAGAATGGCAAAAAAAATGAAGAAATGAAGGTTACACAAAGTGAAGTAAAAAAAAAAAAAAAAAAAATACAGGGAACCAACAGGGATGGGAAGGAAGCTGGGATTCAAATCAATGACTTGGTACAAAAGGAAGAAATAAACATTCAACCAGAACAGAAAGAAAAAACAGGAATGCAAAAAATGAGGAGAGGCTTAGGAAACCCTTGGACTTTACTTTTATTTTTTAAAGATTTTATTTTTAGAGAGAGGGAAAGGGAGAGAGAAAGAGGAAGAGAAACATCAATGTGTGAATGTATGTTTTCATTTCTCTTGAGAATGTACCTAGGAGTGGAATTGTTGGGTCATATGGTAACTTTAGGTTTAACTTTTTGAGGAATTGTCAAACTGTATTCCAAATGGATATAGCATTTTACAATTCCACCAACATTATATAAGGTTCTAATTTTTCCACATCCTCACCACTTGTTATTGTCTGATTTTGATTTGTCATGCTAGTAAATGTGAAGCGATACCTCATTATGGGCTTTTTAATTTTTAAAATGTTTTATTTATTTTCAGAGAGAGGGGAAGGGAGGGAGAAAGAGAGGGAGAAATGTCAAGCAGTTGCCTCTTGCATGCCCCCAAATGGGGACCCTGCCCACAACCCAGGCATGTGTCCTGATGGGGAATTGAACCAGCACCTTTTGGTTGGCAGGTGCATGCTCAATCCACTGAGCCACACCAGGCAGGGCTCTCATTATGGTTTTGATTTCCATTTCACCATGTTGAGCATCTTCCCATGGGCTTATTGGCCATTTGTGTATTTTTCATGGAGCAATGTCTATTTAGAGCTTTTGCTCGTTTTAAAATTGGGTTATGTGTCTTTTTATTTTGGAGTTGTAAGAGTTCTTTCTCTATTCTGAATATAAGTCCCTTATCAGATATATGACTTGCAAATATTTTCTCCCATCTGTAGGTTGTCTTTTCACTCTTTTTTAAAAATGTATTTTGCAATTAATTTGTTTATTTTTATTTATTTATCTGTTTTAGAGAGAGAAGGGAAGGGAGAGAGGCAGAGAGGGAGAGAGACATCAATGTATGGTTGCCGTTCACCTGCCTCCAGCTACAGACCTGGCTGGAGACCTGGCTTGCAACCCTGTTATGTGCTCTGGCTAGGGAATCGAACCAGTGACCTTTGGGTTCATTGGTCAGCGCTTATCCACTGTGCCACCAGCCAGGGCTCTTTTCACTTTCTTGATGACTTTTCACCTCCTCCTGGATGACTTTCTCCTTGTCTACTATAGTCTTCCTCCCTCTTCCCAGCCCATCTTCCACCTCTGTTTCTGTGTGTGTTATGTGTGTGTGTGTGCGTATTTTATTTTTTTAACAGACATAGCAACATGTTCTCACTTTATTTAGCAGAACAACCTTAAAAAATGAAACCACAGATTTTATTTAGATCTCACCAGTTTTTCCACTGAAGTCCTTTCCACTGATGTATCCCAACACCAATCCAGGATCCCACATGGTACCTAATCGCCATGTCTCCTACAATTCAAGACAGTTTCTAGCCTTTATCTTTTATGACCATGACACTGGGCAGGGAACTGGTCAGTATTTTGGAGAATGTTCCTTAATTTGGGTTTGTTTGATGTTTTCTCCAATTAGACTGGAGTTATGACTGTTTGAAAAGAATACCATAAAGGTGATATACTTTTCTTGGTGCATTATACTAGGGGTTATATGTGATGCTGAGATGGCTTATTATTGGTGATGTTAACCTATCTGATCACTTGGTTAGGTGACGTCTACTAGTAGGTGTTTCCACTGTAAAGTTACTGTTTTTTCCTTTGTAATAAATATTTTGGGAGCAATATTTTATGACCATGCATATTATCAGTTTCTGCTTAAATTTTCAGTGGATCTTACTTGCAACATTTATCAGTGTTCTAATGATAATTTTCCATTCTCTCCTTCCTTGTACATTTATTAAGTGGAAGTTTTCTGTAAGGAAGAATTTCCCTTCACTCCATTTATTTACTTAATTACATATATATATTACTATAAGCTCATGGACATTAATTTTAATCTTTGGATTATAATTCAATATTATCATCACTTATTTCATTGCTTGAATTTCAGCTTTGGCTAATGAGAATTCTTTCAGGTTAGTTCCTCTATCCTTTCAATACGCTTCCAATCTCCATTTTGGAAGCTGGCTGGTGGCACAATGGATGAGGAGCTGGCCTGTGAACCCAAAGGTCACTGGTTTGATTCCCCAGCCAGGGCACATAACCAGGTTGCAAGCCAGGTCTCCAGCCAGGTCCATAGCTGGAGGCAGGTGAAAGGCAACCATACATTGGTCTCTCTCCTTCTCTGCCTCTCTCCCTTCCTCTCTCTCTAAAAATAATAAAATCTTTAACAATTAAAATTTTTTTATCATTTGCTTACTTTTTGACCCATAAACTGTTCCAGACTTATATTTTCCCTGCCATAATTGCTTCTTTTTAAAAGTTAAATTCTAGCCCTGGCTGGTAGCACAGTGGGTAAGGCACCTGCCTGCGAACCCAAAGGTCACAGGTTCGATTCCCCAGCCAGGGCACATAACAAGGTTGCAAACCAGGTCTCCAGTCAGATCTGTGGCTGGAGTCAGGTGAAAGGCAACCATACATTGATGTCTCTCTCCCTCTCTGCCTCTCTCCCTTCCCCTCTTTCTAGAAATAATGAAATAAAATCTTTAAAAAAAAAAAAAAAAA
>PVIW01011865.1:0-35109 GCA_004026585.1 Noctilio leporinus | reverse complement strand
GTCTCTGGGTACGGTTCCTCTCGGGGGGTCCGATGAAGTCGGCCTCCTTTTGCCCTCTGGAGCATCACATGTCAGCTTGACTCCCGCCCCCCACCCCCCATTCAGCGGTGCAGTAGCCGCACGCTCCTGGTGGCCCCGATATTGGACAACACAGGCCAATAGGACGGGGATTGCAGCGCCCAGGGCTGCCGTCACAATGAGGTGGACCGGGACACTCTTGACGCTTCTCCCAACCACTGTCATATAAAGATGCATGGCGCTTGCTTATTTCTGCCTGCCTATGATACTCGTGTGAAAAGGTAATATCCCCATGATATTATTTTCCTCTTGCTGGGAAACGATGGAGCGGAAAAGAGAAGGAGCCAAGATTTTGAAACTGGGGGAAGAGGGAATAGACAGCTAAAATGGTTATCTGTATCTGTGCGATGTCCGTCATCTGTATGAGCCAAGCCAGTGGGAACAGAATCAGAAGAAATGCAGATCACCTAACACCCCCCACCCCCGGGCTGTACCACTGGCATCCGTATGGAAGTTGCTTGAGAGGAGAGGGGCACTGAGGACACGGGAGGGAGGGCAGGGGGGAGGCCGAGCCCCACTCATTTGGCTGCGCGGGTACCTTCCAAGACTCGGGCAACAAAGCCTCCCAGTAAAATGTGAGCCACGTAACAAATGTTTCCTTCCCGCAAATCTCATTTTCCTTGTGGTGAGGAAGCCAGGGCTTTCACTCCAACCACAAATTGTAACCCCAGGTGGGGAAAATGGCCAAGAAGAAAGTGAAAGATCTCAAATCAGTGGGAACAAAGGGTGGGGGGGCGGGGGGGGCAGGGGGAGGTGGGAGGAGATTAATCTTATTAGGATCGTATATCATGAGGGTGTCAGGTGTGAAAGCAAACGAATGGCCTGTGTTTATCTGAGCTAAACCGTGTGTTTCAGCCAAACACTCACTTCCCGGGGCTTTCCCCCCCCCTTACCTATATAATAAATTGACCAAGTATTCACAGGACGTTGATAATACAATACACTTAGGTGTGTTTACAGATTTTTTTGCCGACTGTTTCATGGGGCCCACCTCCCTCTCTCTCGCTTCCTTTCCCTCTCGTTTTTTTTTTTTTTTTTTATCACAGCTGATTCGCAAAGCCCTTTGGAAAGATGAAGTAGGTAGAAATCAAAATAAATGGATTCTATTAAAACCGGCAATGCATCAACTGCTTGATAAAGTGATTAATAAACAGCTTAGGATGGTGATTGATTAAACTCTTTAATCAAAGTGCTAAACTGACTTAATATGGAGAGTTTCCACATGTTCAAAGTGAACAGTCCCCCGGCCCGAGGTGCACCCGTGTTTACCTAACTTTTCTGAAGCAGATGCCCCAGGCCAGCCTGCTGAGAGCTGGGTGACACGGAACAAGGGTTATCAAGCCAACCGCGTTGGCCGCTGAAACGTGCCGGAGAGTTATAGGCAACGAGTCGTTTTTCAGAATTTGGGACCCTTGCTTCCACTGGATTCTTTGCCCGAATCACTTCCTAAGTCAGGTCTTAATGTCTAAAGTAAGACAGCGCACAGTTTAAACACTTCTATCACTCCCGTTGCCTTCTCCCTTTTGCTGCATGAAGGCAACATTTTGATAGTTCGGGAGGAGACTTATTTTTACTCTAAGCTAGTTATGTAGTCATTTTTTAAAAATATTTTTCAAAAATTTTATTTACCATTTCCAGAGAGAGGGGAAAGGAGAGAGAGGCAGAGAGGGAGAGAGACATCAATGTGTGGCTGCCTTTCACCTGCCTCCAGCTATAGTCCTGGCTGGAGACCTGGCTGGAGACCTGGCTTGCAACCTGGTGATGTGCCCTGGGTGGGAATCGAACCAGTGACCTTTTGGATTTGCAGGCCGGTGCCTTATCCACTGAGCCACCAGCCAGGGCCTAGTTATATAGTCTTAAGAAATGTCTACATTCAGTCCCACCTTCTTGTCCATGTCCATGGGTCTTTCACATTTGTTTCTCTTGACTGTGGGAGAGCAACTGGGGGGAAAGGAAACAACTGTAAGACAACGATAATAAGTTAATTTAAAAAAGAAAGAAAGAAATGGCTGCGTGTCATCCAATGTATGTAATTCTCAGTATCAGGCATCGTTTTTTAATAAAATTAATCATCGGTTTACCGAAGTAATAAGTCACTGGACTCCTGAAAGTATGTGACACCTAAAGGGACCTTTTCAAAATACGGTCCCCAAAGGCTAAATAAAAACATGTGAAGAGTTCAGCTTGCTCTTGGCCGGTAGCTCAGTTGGTTGGCACATCGCAAGGTTGCAGGTTTGATCCCTGGTCAGGGCCCATGCAAGAATTAACCAATGCGTGCATCAATGAGTGGAACAACAAATTTATTCATTCTCTCTCTCTCTCTGATGAATAATTTTAAGAAATAGTATTAGGTGTATTGGCATCATTGTGCAGGCTATCTCCAGAACTCTTACCGTCCATCCGAAGGAAAACTTTGTCCCAGTCAAACAACATCTTCTCATTTCCCTTCCGCCGCCCTGGCCAGCACCATCTATTTTCTGTCTCTATGAATCTGAGGACTGTAAATAACCTCGTAAAAGTGGAATCGCAAGGCAGACTCAGTGTCAGAAAAGGGAATGCGTGCAGAATTTGCATTTTCACCAAAGTCCCAGGGATTTGCGCATGTTTCAGGAACGGCGCATAGCTGGACTTTGGAATCCTTCAGAGGCTGAAAAACCCCACTGACAGGACCAGGCTTCCAGTAGGAAATTTTCAATAGCTCGATCAAAGCTAAGCAGGACTGAGCAGAGGGAGTGCTGGCTGATAGAGCTTACAGCTGGCCCAGCCCTGTCTCAGAAGAGTCGATAAAACTTTCCAATCAATATGCTGATGAAGCGCCCGCTAAAAACCTCACAGAATTGGCTGATGTCATCATAGGGACTTTAAAGGAACGTGTGGTGCTATTCCAGCAGTTTTTCAGGCAAAAGGCAACCAATTCTGTCTTTACAGGTTATATCTAAAATATAAAGATGATAGGTCATTATGGGAAAATTGTAGAAAACACACACACACACACACAGAGGCTTAGAAACACCAGTACCTGCCGGGATATTCACCTAGTAAACAATTAAGTGCAACCCAAATATTTTCTGGTATGTTTTGGCATAACAGAGACAACTTTATTGATACACAATTTAGGTTTCTTTCTTTCTGTCTTTCCTTCCTTCCTTTCTTTCTTTCCCTCTTTCTTTCTTTTTAAGATTTTATTATTTTCAGAGAGAGGAGAAGGGAGAGGGGCAGAGAGGGAGAGAGACATCCATGTATGGTTGCCTTTCACCCGCCTCCAGCTACAGACCTGGCTGGAGACCTGGCTTGCAACCTGGTTATGTGCCCCGGCTGGGGAATTGAACCAGCGACCTTTGGGTTCACAGGCCGGTGCCTTATGCAGTGTGCCACCAGCCTGGGCAGGTATGTTTCTTTATTAATGAAATAACAGTATTACCTTGTGTTGATGAAACCGCTGTTGGCATCATTTTAATTGCTGCATTTGTTCCCTTATAACACCGTTTATGAAAAGTACTCTTGTCATTGGGCCTTTGACTTGTTTCCAACATTGAGCTGAGTATCTGCATGAAATTTTTAGCCATGTTTTGTGGTATGTCCTTAAATACTATGATGTGAAAATAATTAATATCCCCTCCAGACAGAGCTGTATTGAGGATTATGAGGTATGTGCCAAAGTACTCTAGTCATCCTGAAATCTGATGATGCATCATACAAGTTCGTCTTAATATTGACAGAAGAAGGGAAAAGTAAAACCAGGGTTGAAATCAGGATAGCAAAAATCATTTTGACCAGAATACATGACTAAATTACCATGAAACTTGTTTCAGTGAAGTCCATTCTATTTGACAAACCCACCTCTTTATGTCATTCTCTCTTTGGAATATTGTAAGGATATTATAGTTTGAGTTATATTAGTTATATGATATTTGTAGATTCACAACCATGTATGTGGCTGGTTACACCAACTATACTACCGGTACTTAAATTTAAATATTATTAAATGTAAATTCCACAACATAGTAATGAAGCATATCATTAACCATCTAAAAGAGCAAACCCAAATGATAACCAGTAAAAGTATATTCAAACACAGAAAAAATTGAGTGATTCAAATATAACCTTTTAGGTAAATTTAAAATAAGTTATCAGAAATATTTTAATAACTTAGTTTTAGTGAACATCATATGGTATTCCCCCAGCCATTAATTTTTACAAGTAATTTTATTATTTTATCAAATTCCCTGTCTGGATGTGAATGTGTCGTTCTGCCTGTGTCTTCAAATAGGGTGTTTTTAAAAGACATGTTAACCCTTGTTTTCAGTGTTGGAGAGCCTTCATGTTTCACTTTCTCAGTTCTTGGGCTTAGCAATCCTCCACTACTTTGTTGTGCACAGAGTGTGGAGCCTGAATATTATCTGTTAGGCAGCTGTCATAACAGAGAGTGATAGAAATTTTCTCTTAGAGAAGAATATTGTCTGTTTAATTGCACCATAGCAGCAACTAGAAACAAGCGGACCCCAAAAGTCCCCTGATGATCCCCAAAGCTCAGAGGGGAGGTGGAGTTCTGAAAAGAAGGCACCATTTACAATTTGTTCAGTCAAAAAGCGCCAGGGATGGCTTTTCCTATTCAGCTGAGGTTACCTGAGTGGGAATTACCTTTATTGGGAATAAATCACATTCTTTTCTTCATAGATGTGTCTATTTAGCTGTTTAATCTGAGAGAAGTGAGAGATTTAAGAGCAGAGAAAATACTCGCGGTTCATCGGGTTTGGAAAAATTGGAAAGATATTTTCTCTGTGTTTCAATGTTTTTGTCTGCTAATCAGTTGTGTGGACTGTAATTTCAGAGTAATTTGAAGCATAGGAAATAGAAACTCTTACGAATAGGTATACCTTGAGGTGACCTATATAGATGGCAGTGGGCTGAGGTATTTGTTTAGAAATAATATGGTTTCTTTGTTTTTTTTTTGCTGTCAGGTTTAATAACTTGCCCAAAGTATATGTGTACGTATTTTCTGAGACAGTTTTCTAAAGGAAAAGGTCACGCAATTTCAATGACTGGCCCCATAACGTATCTATTTGGTCAAAACAGAAAACTAGGTGAGGCAGAACACAAATAGTTCAGAAAATCGTGCATGCTTCAAAATAAGAATACCTGAAAGCAACACAAATAGAAATCTTTGTTTTGCTGAACTCTATTACGATTCTATAAGCTGGAGATATAAATGAGACATGCACACACTTCAGAAAAAGGGTACGACTGGAATATAATGAATTTAATAAGGAACTTAACAGAGAACAATGAATCCTTGTCTGTTGGATTACACTACCTAAGAATACATGTTAAAAACATATAATGCCATACATTTATTATTACCCACCCCCCAGTGATATATTTTGGCTGTAATACTTCGATGAAACTGGCAATAGTACGTTGTTTGGATGAATGTCCCTGCGTAATTCTGTGACATAACGTCAAGGAATTGGCATTTGGGAAAAGTTCAATGGTGGAACAAACACAGTTAGAAGAGCCTGGCATCTGCGAAAACGCTACTACACCCAAGAAACAAATTTTAACAATAGACGACATCCGACACAACATGGCCCTGCTCGTTTTCAGATGGCGGCCTGGCTGATGGGACCCGATGCCTGGAAAGTAGCAGGTGACCCGAATACGTGAATAAGAAATATGAAAATCCATGACCCTACCACCTTGGTCAAGTTTGTGGACACCCAGTGTGAGGGACCATCCCATAGGTGAAAGATAGTTGCTATTCTTACCCTCCACAGTGGACCTCTTGGGATTTTAGGAGCAACGTTGAGCAGGCTAATGCAATCTGTTTGTGAGGTAGCCTCTGAGGTGGCCTGTTTGGAAGGGACTCTGGGGAAAGGAGACACTTTGAGGTCCGGTCCACGATAGGTTGCTCACTTAGCTCATTCTTGACCCCGAAGATCCTCCAGTGTTTGATGAATCTGAGGCTCTGGGCATGGAGCCCCTTGATGTCAATAGTAATGTTAATGACTGTGCCGTTTTTAAATATTGAACGGTAAGTTTTGTCAATGTTTGTAGTGCCTACGTAATGTAGTGAGCTAAAATGTTGCGGCTGACTAATGCGTCTGATGCAATGTCACATGTGGGTGAAGCATCCATTCTAAGATACATGAAATAAGTTTCGTATAATAGCTTACTAATGACCTTAATTCTACCTTCAGTTAATCTTTGAAAAACCACCATTCGTCAAGTTTTGGTGTAATGTCAAAGAAGAGTATCTACCATTACCAAAACGGGATACTAAATTATCTCTTCGTGTTCCAACTAAATGTCGGTGTAAAGCTAGATATTCTTTAATGCTTCAACCAAAAGAACATACGGCAGATAATTTCAACATCAGACACAAAATTCCAGCTGTCTTCCATGAAGTCAGACGTTGAAAAGATGTGCAAAAGGAAAGTCAGTGCCACTTTTTAAAACTATTTTATGTGTTTTCATTAAAAGAAAAGTCATGTCCATTAGCATGTAATGAGTGTAACTGTTACTTTTAAATCATTTAAAAACCATGATCAAGCCCTGGCTGATGGCTCAGTGGATAAGACACCAGCCTGCGAACCCAAAGGTCGCTGGTTCGATTCCCAGCCAGGGCACATAACCAGGTTGCAAGCCAGGTCTCCAGCCAGGTCTGTGGCTGGAGGCAGGTGAAAGGCAACCATACATGGATGTTTCTCTCCCTTTCTTCCTCCCTCCCTGCTCTTCTCTCCGAAAATTCTGAATAAAATCTTTAAAAAAACAAAACAAAACAAAAACAACATTACCAGTTTTCATTTCTAATATGGTAAATATTCATAGATACAGTTCTCATCAGCCAAGGCCCTTAGAAATTCTCAAGTGAAAAGGGGTGGGGAAACCAAAAGTTCAAGAAGTGCTGAGACAGGCAGTTGCACCTCCGTCAAAATATACTGCGTATATAAATACTTGTTTAAATTGGGCGTTCGTACTATCAATCAATCAGTCAATCACTAGGAATTACTTTTCATTGATCTCCATCGCATCCAAAAGTAAACATTCAACTTGAATAAGGAACACTACAAGACTCCAGCTAAGTTAATGAGTCATGATGAGCTTGAAGTGTTGACAAAATCGAACATCCATTGGCACGCCATGTTAAGAGTTTTTCTTTCGAAGATTTTCTTTCGAAGATTCCCTTAAGAGGCTTTTGTCTTCTTACCCAGCTTTCTGAGCTCACATGTGCCTACGCTTTCACCTGTGTTTCACTGCTCCAAATGGGAGGTTAATACAAAGCAACGATGGTGCTGCATGCCTTGATGTGTCTGTCAAGTTATTTAAACATCAGGCTGGTTGCACTGTAGACTTCTTACTATGCACCGTTTCAAAGAGAGACACGCACGGGACACTTGCCTCTGTGTCATGGAATCCCTCCCCAGCCAGGAGTTCAAATAACAACTCCCTCTGGTTTGAAAGACCTTCTCCTGAGTCTTGCGGTCCAACCAAACTGTGAATTCACCTCTAAAAATAGCCTGTTGGGTGGCTGTATCAGCTGAGAGAAAACAACCCTTGCACATGTATACATCGGAGGCTAACGAGAAGTGCCATCTGTAGAACTGGGGTATTTTCACACTCCTCTCTGCTGTACAAAACAATAAACCCTCTCCAGCTGATTTCTCTCATTATGAAATGCAAATTGCCAGCAAAAGTCCTCAGGGCGTGAGAAGACACTTATCAAACAGACATCGCACGTGCGTTCATGGAAACTGCAGCCTCAGACTCCGTCTGAGGTGCCTGAAGAACCAGAGAACGAAGGTGTGAAACTGCTCAGTGCAGCTCCCCCGAGCGTGGCTGGTTAAGACATGGAAATCTATTGGGCGCTATTGCTCCAACTTACTTTGCTCTCGTACACACCTACCTCAGCCAAGACAAGTACAAATCTTCAGAACAGAAGAAGGCACAGGAGAGGCTTAGAAGACCACCCTAAATTAGTCATCGGGTCTTTCCCAGGTAGCTAAATGCGACTAAATGTGACTCACTCGGCCTTACGCGGCCTTTGCTTGTATCTCGCGGGAGATTTGCACATTTCCATCTGCGATCAATGGACGGATGGGAAGAGGGGACACAAATCCCATGGGGTTAATGAACGTGAAGAACCTACGTAAAGTTTTATCCAGAAAATTCACTGCTGCCGCTGGTGCCTGAGGAACCAAACAGGAAAATACGGAAAGTTCTTTAAGGAATAATGTTTTGCAGAGCAGTACTCAAGCCTCAGTGTGAAGAGGAAGAGGAAAAAGTCTGCCAAAGCATCAGAATAAAATGTGCGTGGAAAACACAACAAAGATATTAAAGTGTTGAAATAAAGATAGCTGATGATGTTTTATGAATGAAACCTTGGAAACCAGTAATTTAACACATGACTCTTATATTTCCCGTGATGCCTAGGTCTTAGATATTATAGGTAATGAAAGCCTATTTTTGTATATTTTTACTAACTAAATGAATAAATAATATAAATAAATGAAATTGCTTTATAAAAGTGCTTTATAAGCCTAAACTGGAAAAAGTCTGGTTTAGATGAAACATATGAAATCTGCTTTCTGAGGGAAATACTCTGCATAATTATATCTCATCATGAGATTGCATTTGTTGTCAAAGGACTATTTCTAAAATTTGAATTTGCATACCAACCAGTGAAATTTTTACAAACCTTACCCTGAAATTCCAGTCCCTTGTTCTCTCCGAGAAGCAATTAAGGATCATTCATTTTCAGTGCATCGCGAATAATCTTCACACTTGCTGTTAAGTTAATTAATATACTCACAAAAAGCCAAATGCATCCAGAGGAAGTTTATTTTACAAACACGCAAAATGTTCTGCCTCATTGCCCCGTCACCAAGATCAGATGACGTTTTACGGACAGCTTTTTCAAAGGTCAGCCCACATTTCAGCCTTTAAAGAGCATCAGCCAAGGACCATGGTGATGTCCAAGCGATTAGCCATTGGCCGTGGCGGTGATGCATCTGGTTACCTGGGCAACGCGAGGATGCCCAGGTGCTCACCCACCCTGCGGAGGACATGGTTCTTAAACATGAAACTATAACCTCATTAAGGAATCTTAATGTGTGGCCTTTTATACCTTGCCTCTGCTAAGAAGGATTTGAGGCAGTTTACAAATACTCATCAAGCAGAATAAGTGTAAGTAAGTGCAAAACTCAGAGTCCAGGTGGAAAGATCCTAGCACAGCCGGACTTCTGAAACATCTGAAGACGCCGCTGACATATTCAAATGTGGGGTTTAATACCTTGCCTCCCCACCTGGGAGCCTCTGCAGCAGAGTCAGTCTTCCTAATGGCAGTGTGCTCCAGGCCCGTTCACTTTTCGGTGTTTGCCCCAAAGTCAGCCTCTTGGCAGAAGAGCAACCGCTGGAAACCCGCAGTTGGCTGATGACTCTGCCCATCTCATGCTGTCTCTTAACGTGCCTGCCCCTCACCATCCTGAGGAGAGACAATGGTATGAAGAAGGATGATTAGTTTTTCCAGCTCACAGTACCTGAATAATAATAGTGAGAACAGACATTTACCAACTGCAATGGAAACAGGAAAAGTATTCGTATCAAAAACACAAAATGTGACGTGACTTTAAAAAAGGAAACGATTCCCTGGCTGGTGACACAGTGGATAAGGCGCCCGCCTGCAAATCCAAAAGGTCGCTGGTTCGATTCCCAGCCAGGGCACAGAACCAGGTTGCAAGCCAGGTCTCCAGCCAGGTCCGTAGCTGGAGGCAGGTGAAAGGCAACCATACAGTGATGTTTCTCTCCCTCTCTGCCTCTCTCCCTTCCTCTCTCTGGAAATAATAAAATGAGAATCTTAAAAAGGAAAAAACAGACAATTCTCATGCAATCGAGAAAGATGTTTGCTCATCTTTAGCTCATCTCCCCAGAATGCTACCATGCTACCAGTATACTCGTAGTATTTTTGACCTTCACAGTTTTGGACTTGAGCTAAAATTGAGGCAACTGTGGATTGTGGGTATTCCTCGAACCTAAGGAAAAATCAGGTGCCTATCTGAATGGTACGTTATTCCCCAGACACAAAAGTACTTGCTTGGAGACAGCCTCGTTAAATATTGAAGTTAAAGGATAAAGAAAGAAAGACTCAAACATCCAGGCAAGGAAATCACTCATAAAAGGAAAAAATGGGTCCGAATGGCGTCATACAATTGATACACATGCATACTCAGACATAGGTGCACCAGTATATGTATTTAGATACACATATGGCATGTATACATATATGCACATGTGTATATACGTGCATGTCTATTCAATGCCAGCCGATAATGGAGCAGTATCTTGGGACAGAAGAAGTTAGGCCCCCAAGAAAGAATTTGCCTTTCGAATTTAAAACATAAAAATAACTATCTTTCAAATACAAAAAGCATCCTTCAGCTGAATTCGGTAGCTATCACACCATAACTCTTCTTTTAAATAAGACTTGACATTGAAACCCAGGGAGAAACCAAAAGCATTGTAAGTTTCGATAAAAGAACAAATGAGCTTTGCAGGCTAAGGGCTAGCGACCCAAGGCCTCAAAGAATCCTGATGGAAGGAAAAATTCCATGAAAAAGTTCGGCTTTGTGGGTGGACACACAATGCAATAAAGAGATCGTGTATCATGAACATATACTCTTGTACACTGATTTACCAACGTCACACGAAATCAAAGCTACCTACTACTAAGCCAGTTAAGTCCAAGGTGAGTCGACGGTCCATGGTGAGCCTTGAACCCATTCATGTGAAGAATTAACATGAAACAAGTCTGCATAGAATGGCTATAAAACATAATCTAAATAATACACACCCTAAAGTAGAAAAATAATCCTATAAGTAATAAAAGTGGGAGATGAAGGGAGAAAGCTTTTTAGAACATGCAACAATGCAATTTTCCCTTCTTTCAGAGCAGGAGACCAATTGCCATCATCTGAATTGACAGGGCTATGAAAAGATGGCTTCGGCCTCTTTCTGTTCCCTTGTCTCTTTGTGGTTCTTTCTCTCTTGATAGATTTCATAGAGAAGGTAATGAAAACCATGAAAAATAGATATATAAAAACAGCCATTTCTCTAGTTTCTTCTTATCCTGTCAAATTCAAGAAAACTGAAGTGTAATAATTTATATTACATCGCATGAGCCGTGGGGAAGCATTTTTAGAACATAATTTCTGTTTCTGCATTATTGTATCTAAACATTGACATATAAATATATATGAAATAATGTTCACTTAATTATGGCAATTGCTAAAAAATACGCTGTGGAGTGGTTTTCTTGTTTTTTAACTCGGTACTTTGAAATATGACTTTAAATTGTTAAAATGAACTAAAGGTGCTTTTTAAAAGCAATGAAATAGTTTTTAAAAAATACAGAAAACAAAAATAAGAATTCGGGCAACAGCTTTGGGCTTTTGCAGTGGCCTTTATGCTGTTGGGATTGGGAGGGTTTTTTTAAAAACCCAAATTCCAGAAAGGTAAAGCCGTATAACCAATGCTGTAGCTTTTTTTTTTTTTTTTTTTTTTTTTAAGATTTTATTTATTATTTCCAGAGAGAGGGGGGAAGGGAGAGAGGCAGGGAGGGAGAGAAACATCAATGTATGGTTGCCTTTCACCTGCCTCCAGCCACGGACCTGGCTGGAGACCTGGCTTGCAACCTCGGTTATGGTTATGTGCCCTGGCTGGAGATTCGAACCAGCGACCTTTGGGTTTGCAGGCTGGTGCCTTATCCACGGTGCTACCAGGCAGGGTCTTCTAGCTCTTTTTATACAGCCTCAAAGTAATAAAATTTGATGGAGAAAACTTTCAGGCAGCAACTACCGTTTTCTCAAACGAACGTGGTTAATGCACAGAAAGGGCAGGTTTTTCGCTGTCCAAACAAACCACTGTGATTAGTTTCTCATGTTTTGGTTCTTCCTTGTAGAACAGTGCCCCCCACCTCTTTGTGGGCATCTTATATTGACTGATAACCTCCCGTATTTAACCCTCATTCTGTCTCCTAACTCGGCACCTGTCCGGTGAATCCCCCACCTACGGATTTCTTCCCTCACGTCCTTCTTGGCTGGGTGACTTGCAGCAGTCAGTCTCGCTGTCTGTCCTGCTTTTTAAAAGTTCTAAGCATTGGTTCCTCCTCCCTTCCTTTGCTGCAGCCGCTCAGGTACGAGCCCTGTCTGTTCTGATGCTGGAAAAAGGACCCATCTGGAAAGGTCCGTGAGAACCACATTTCTCAGATTCACGCTTCTACCTTCTTAGTCATCGAATGTGTGTTTTAAACAGAACTGTGTTGTATATTTTAAAAATTGCTGCGGAGGAGGTGGCATGATGGTCTTTCAGAGAGCCATTTAGCTTTTAGGCCTCCATATGATCTTCAAGGGACAATAATTGATGTGAAAACATTTGAAATGATGAAACAAATAAATTGGGAGAGGTTGACCGCATAGTAGAACATCAGATTGACCTGGGTGGGTTTGGTGGACCTTGTTGCTTACTAATGTAGAATCTTAGGGACATTATTTTAATGTCTCTGCGCCTCAGCTTTACCATCTGTAAAATGGAGTCTATAGTGCATGCTCCAGGGAATAACCTTTCGGTAAATGGCAGAGGGCGTGCCTGATGGTGGACCTGTCAGATTATAATGGAGCTGAAAAATTCCTATTGCCTGGTGAGAAGAAGCCATCGTAAGGTCATAGCAGAGCCTATTACGATCGCCTCTGATATTCAGTATAGTAACACTCGATGTACATTGGTAGCCTCAGGCCGCAGGCTATACCACCAAGCCTCGGTGTGTAGTAAGTAGCCTCTGCCATGTAGGTTCGTGTAAGCGCACTCTGTGGTGTTCACACCACAACGAAGTTGCCCCGCGTTGCACATCTCAGACACGCTGCTGTTGTTATGCAAGGTGCAAGGAAAACGTACTCCAAACTGAATTCATTTGGGGAGTAAGGCATTCTGAAGCATTGTCCGGCGGACTGCAACTTGACGTGTCAGGATCGTCTCTGGTGAATCATGCACGAGGCAGGAAGCCCGCTTCTCCAGGGCGTTCTCCGCCGAGGAGGAGAAAGAGAAGATGACGTTCCAAGCCTGTTGCTCTTCAGACAGTCCCCAAAGCGACGCTGCCTGCGGGAGGCCCCAGGGGAGGAGCAGTGAGGCTGCGCTCCAGGCCGTGGCTTTCCCTGTGCGTCGCAGGTTCGATTCCGCTTCTGCCCAGGCCAGTCCCGGGCCTGGAATCCCCTCTGTACTTCAGTTTCCCTTTTGTTCCGATGGCACTTGGCCCAACAGTGCCTGACAATGAGTGATGCTCTAAACCCCTGCTCTTTCACACCCTGTGGGTGACCTCTAACTTTTCATGGGTGACCTTTGACCTGGCAAGTGACAGTTTGATTTATGGTCCGGTGTTATGATTTATGAGTATCTCCTCAGCATAATTAACAGACAACAGGTGGCGGCATAATAATTTTGATTACCCAGCGGTTCATGAAACCGCGACAAAGGTGACTTCATTTTCTGAATAAGAAAGGGACAGCGATGGGAAATCAAACAAAGAAATGCTTTTATGCCACAGTGTTCGGTCCTTTGTCCCTCACACAGAAGACTTATTTAGGAGGCCTGCATTCCTCCAAGACACCACGAAGAAATGAGGAACTTGCCCTCTGAGAATATACGAAGACGCTTTTCCTCAGCGTATGGGCAGAATTATTTTCCTTTCTTCGGTGGTCTTGATTAATTGAGTTATGTCAGACCTGTCCACCACGTCATCTTCTTGGATCCCATTTTTGACAATGGCCATTCCCCGGGGAAGAATGGATTGTCCAAGGAAGTTTGGGAAAGCGCTGAACTTTTTTTTTTTTTTTTTTTTTGTAAGGCATTCTAAACTCCCCAGCCAGCTCTACTTTTCAATATTTCTTCCTAAGGCTAGCAGCAGAAAACCAGAAAGACTCTCCTATCCAAAGCTTCGGTTGACTTTTAAAGCCTACAGTTAGGAATCGATGGGTTGGTTTGTTTGTTCTTAAGGACAACATCGTTATGGTCTCCAATCGTTTTAATTTCCTTCTCTGTCTTCAGTTTTGTGCGATATTCTCCTCCCGCAGATACCACATGAGTTTGATTTGACCCCAGGGGTGGCACCCTCACCAGAGGTCCTAGGAAATGACATCTTCTTCCCAAACGGATCTGCACTGTATTCAGGCGAGTGCGTGCCTTGAAGAATGCCTGATGCCGTGTCTGTAACACTAAATAAAAAATGCAATCGGGTGAGATCTATCCCTGTAGCTCTCCATTTAATCTCTGCCGAAAATGGGTCAGGGTGTTGCTAATGACGATGAAGTACACAGGTCTGCGAACATGGCGCAGCCCTGCCTCCCACCCGAATGCTGGGAAGTCGAGGGCCTGCCGTGCATATGAAATGAACTTTCTCACAGGGCCACGGTCGTGGTATTACAGACTTATCATTTTAATTGACTCCGTGACATATAAAAATATTCCCCCAATCCTGCTTTGCATTACAGTTTAATAACAGCTTAACACACATCTATGAAATATTCATTCCTGTTACATTCAAATGTTAAAATATCTGATGGAGAGCTTGATTTAGAGGTAAAGGAGGGTTCCTAGAATACTAAAGACACTTCAGGGCGGACATGCAATCACCGTGAGGATTGCAGAGTTTGTGTTATTTTTTTAATTCATGAAGATTCCCTTGAACCAAAATAATGGGAATATCAGAGCAATTTTGTGGTGGGTGTTTTCCCCGATTTTGCCCTGTGGGCTACGATGAACACAATCACATTTCTGAGGGAAAAGACCGGAAACCTCAGGTTTACATCTGCGTCTTTAAAGGGTTGGGGTGCCAGACCCCACATTTTCAGGGGACACGTCAGCGGATGAAGCCCTGAGTAGATTCCCCGTTTGGTTAACGCATCTCTCGGATCTCCACCCACCCCACGTTGGGGCAGTTCGCTTTGAAACCATGATCCATGGGCGAATCATGAGCTAATGTTGGCACTTTGTTCCCCATCCATTTTTAAATTAATTATCTGGGAGCAAGCAGCGGTTAATTTTGGCCATAGACTTTCTGATGAGAAGGTCTGACCCCTCTTGCCTGCTGGCATCTGCTATACAATCCGGGTGACACGCGGGCTAACCCTTGACACCTGATTCAACACAAAGTCACCCGCAGGCCAGAGATCTTCCACATTCAGCAGTTCTTTTGTTGCAACAGGACTGTCACCCACTTCCGTCTTCAGGCAACGCTGCTGTCCCCATCAGCCAGCCGGCCTCTGCGTCAAACTGGCCTCCCGAGGAAATCAGAAAGCCGCCCCCACCCCACCATTTTGTGCCATTACTTCCGTTTTACCAACTTTACACCGCAGCAGCGGCCCATATGTTTGCAGCACACAAGAAGGTTTCTTTACAAAGCGCGGATGCTAATTATAAATTTCATTTGCATTTTAATTAGAATGGTGGCAAATTAAAAGCGTGGCAGCTGGAGAATTTTGAACGCTTTGCAGAGATTTGGTGTCAGAATCTTCCTGGGTTTGACTTTGCAGCCTTTTCATTTGTGTCCCTCCCCTATCTTCCACGTTCACACAAGCACATTGGCAGTTTTTCTGCCCTGGTTCCTCAGTCTTGCTCTCTCTCTCTCTCTCATTTATGTATTTTTCGATTTGTTTATCCTCTACGGACACCCCCCACCCCCCAACCAAGGATCACGTTATGAATTCTGTCTTTTTTGTGCTGATGAAGGTGTGGGCTTGCCTGGTGCCAACGTACCATGGGCCACAGCGATAGACGGGCTGTTGTAGAGAGCTTCTTTGTAAAGCCCTTTCTCCTATTCCTCCGTTGTAGCTCTCCCATGTCTGCTGCCTGGGTAGAAATGTCGCATTTTTATCTTCTTGAATAAGGGGTTCTGTTCGTACCCCTTTCAGCCTCTCTGCAGCCCAAATTTTGGTCTGGGTAACAGCGTCTTGAAATTCCTGGCAGTCTTGGTCACGGGTCTTCGGCATGTTCATAAAATAGTCATGGGGTGTCCTGCCTGCCTCCTCCCCGCAGGGGGAACGGCATTGTTCAGGGTGTACCTTCGGGCAAGAGCAGTGGGCGTCAGCCCTGGGCTGGGAGAGGCGGAGACTCCAGCCTAGCCTCACCCTCGGAGCCCAGCCGTCTCTCACTCAGGACGTGAGCGAGTCTCGGTTTAGCCGTCACGTGACCACGGTTAGTCACTTCTGTCGGCTTCCCTGGGCTGTGTCTCCATGGTCATTTTCCCTCCTTCTGTTCTCTTCCTCCCCCAGTGTCCTTGCTCGATAATTTTCATTAATTGATTGACAGCTCTGATGGACCCAACTAACCTCTATCTCACTCTCATGTCTGTTTTTAAATAAGTACTTGTACGTCCGATGACCTTGTCGCCTCATCAGCCATCAGAAAATGAGCATGCAGATATGGAAGGGGCTGATTAGCAAAAGAAGCAAGAGATCTGGGTTCTGGCTGGGGACCACAGCAGCGGGGGCGAAGAAACTTGGGCATTTCGCATTTTGCGAAGCTGTCTAAAAATAAAGAATAAGCGGTGAACGGGCGAGGCTGAATCTCACTCCTATCCGTTCAAACGTGTTAGAAACAGGTCCCTGCCCATCCTTCCGCCCTCTGTCCATCAGCATCTGGGGAGAGAGAGGGTTCTTCCCCCTAGCCCATGCCACTGGCCTCAGGAAGCCTTGAAAGCAAACAATCAAGTTTGGGGGATGATTTCATTCAGATAGGAAGACACGAGCAGCTGGTTGCTGCTGAATTGTGTGTGTGTGTGTGTGTGTGTGTGCACGCGCGCGTGTGTGTTCTACCTTTTTTCCCCAAGTATTCTTGATTTTGAGGTAGCTGGCTACATCAGCCTTTAAGTCCTATTATTACCATCTAACTACCTCTTAACTCTCCTTCTCATAATAAGCAGAAAAATGTACTCCAAGATCACGTAAATCCCAGCACTGTATTAACTAAGACAGGATTGAAAGTGAGCCATGTCTGATGTTAGAAAAATACTTGTGCTGGTCTATATTCAAACAGGCTGGTCTTTATCTGAAGTGGCTGTCATTTTCTTGTGCATGAACTTGGAAAGTCACTAATTACTAATGAGAAATCACATGTTAAAAGCTACCAAAAAGCCCAATACTCATGCAAATGATTAGGTCTGTGTTTTACTTTCCGATTATTTTTAGTTGACGTTATAGAAGAGTTCACGTTCCTTAAGGTGACAAATGTTTATTTTACGCCTCTCATTCCAAGGGCCTTGAACAAGATTTAACAACAACTTAGATCACGGGGGCTGATACATGTGGAATTTCCTGAAGGAGGAAGTATTATATAAATGCCATGTTTAGTTCACAGCAAGTTTTGGAAGCTGAAGAGAGCTGCAACACCAAATAAGCTATTTTATTCATTTATAGACTCGATTATGGTCATTTCAGAGGAGGAAAGAAAGGCCAGCTGCAAAACCAGGTCCTTTAAAAAAATCTGGATCTGAGAGTTCGAGAAGATAGCAGTAGCATTTTCTTTAGGGAGAGGGAAAACATACGAGTCACGCTGAGAGTGTCGGTCCAGTGAAGGCAGAAAGGTCAGGTTTGCACCGGGTGGTTTTTCGAGAATTTAAACGGAATCTTAAAAAAATTGTGTTCTATCTCTAAACAGCTTTGGTTTCAAATAGAAGTCTGAGATCAAGGAAGGCAAGATGGAAGGAAGGAAGGAAGGAACTCATGGACTATGAGATTACGGAGGGAAGGGGGTCGGAGGAGGTAGAAGAGGGTCAAGGAGGGCAAATGGTGATGGAAGGAGACTTGACTTGGGGTGGAGAACACCCAACACGAAACGCAGATGATGTAGAATCGTACACCTGGAACCTACGTAATGTTATGACCGATGTCACCCCGGTGAATTCAATAACATCTGAAACTAAGAATCTCAATCAGGTAATTGGCTGCTTCGATGTGTAATTCTCATTTGTCTCGAACTTTGGAAAAGTCTCCCTCTGTGTGACGCTGGCATTTTGAAAATACCAATGAGCGCACTGCCGTCAAAGCGTCAGTGTTGAAAGGCGCACGCAACGGCATGCAACACGCTGGCCCGGACTCCCCCGATTAAGTAACCCGATTGTAGGACACCAACAGTGAAAATAAAAGTTCCAGTTTCCGCGCCATCATCACAGCCACCAGGTGCCTTTTTCCGCGACAGACGTGCCCACCGCGGTTCGCAATCGCACCGGTCGGTGCCCTGACCCCAAAGGGAAACGCACATTTTCCGTGGCAGCATTTTGAAATGGACCGCGCAGCCTTCCGAGATAAATCTCTCTCCTGGCCACTTTGGAAAGGGTTCATTTTTCTTGGTGTAATTTTTCGCAGCTGTACAAAACACTTTCTTTAACCCAAGCATGGATTATTTGGAGTGCTAATTAATTGATTCTTCAAAATGCCAATTGACACACTCCCTGGGAAAACCTGATCTAAGCAACTATGTTAATCAAGCCGTTGTACTTCGAGTTCTGCCTGAATATCAGACCATCTGAAATGAGGAGAACTTTGCCATTCTGCGCCTGGCCCTCTCGTGGGCAGCTAATTAATATGAGCCGAATATGACAGTTGTACTTGTAACGTTCACCGTCCTGCCTGACAATAACTCTATAAAATTACATTTCAGCGAAAGAATGGAAACAGTGTTAAATACCATTATTTGCCTCCCTTTGATGTCTCGGAGTCATTATGAAAGCAATTACAGCAGTTTCTCTGTCTGTGTCCACGGGGTGTTTATTATCTGTATCTGTCTGAATCCTTTGCCAGGTGGAAAATATACGGCGTATTAAAGACAAGGGAATTCAGGCACGATTATCGGGATGGGACAGAGGAAGAAACAAAATCAGAGTTATGCAGATGATCCTGCCCTAAAACAGTAATTTAATAGTCATGCCTGGTGATCTGGGGAAAACTTGCAGGCTCTTTTTATATATTTAAATTAAAAAAAAAAAAATTTCTCCAGGTTCACGACGCTCATGAATTTAATGAAAAGCAATGGGGAGATGAAAACCACAAAAACAAAAGGAAAAAAGAAAACTCAGGACAGCAGCAGAAAATGCAGTTTGCATCCTAATTATAAGTGGATATTTATTTGCCTTTTCGACCAGCTTTTTTTTTTTTTTTTTTAAATAAACTGGTGTCACACGCAAGGTGGGTATTTTTTCCCAGACATGGTTACCTGGGGTGTTTCTCATGCATGCAGCGACCCACGCCAAAGTGTGTTGCCTTCTCGGGTCACCAGTAGGTTTTTCCCCACACTGTTGGAAGCTGGTGTGACTCAGACATGTGGATTTGGACCGCTCTGGACTTCAAAGGACACATCTGATTGACAGGCATGGTACGGATGGTGTGGCAGGGGTTTTCTTCGGGCCAGTGTCTGAGGGCGGCCTCTTTCTGATTCAATGCACAGACGATTGATTAGGCCACCACCAAGTGTTCAGCATTCTGTGGGTGCTGTGGCAAAGGACAGATGACAAAGGCATGTGGAATGTGGTGTCTGCCTTCAAAGGACAGGGAGGAAGGAGAGAGCCCAGCTGTGTTTGAGCCGGTCTTTGGGCACAGCCTTGGATGAGCATCCCCGGGGAACCACCACATGAGGCACCAGCATGTTAGCGCAAACCGGGGTGCCCGGGGGAGGTGGGCTGTCCAGTGTTGCGCTGTTGAGGGGCAGAGGTGGGCTTCAAACTCAGCTCCTATCTGGCTCCAAAGTCTTCTCTGCACTCACGTTCTTCCACATGCCTAACAGCACAGCGGGGGTAGCAATGGGTGAAGAAGGAACCTGTCTGTGCTGCCCCAGCAAGGGGAGAGAGAAACCAACCGAGGAGGAGAAGCTGGGGGGCAGATTCTCGCAGGGGTCTTCTGTCGCACCGACTTGCAGAGGAGAAGGGGAGGAAGGGTGTTCCCAACTTCCCTGCCCTCTGCGATCCTTGACAAACAACAATATTCTCCTCTGGGTTGAAGCTGGAAGGCCGGCTTTGTGAATAAGAAAATACTGGCAGAGATAGGCCTGTATTAATGTTGCCGATGGGAGAACCATTGGGGTTGGATAAGCAAGGTGGAGTTGGAGGGCGTTGAAGAGATTGGCCGGTTGGAATTAAGGGTCGGTATTCCCGATGGGCTGCGTCGGGGTCCGTAGACCTTTCCGGCATCTGTGTCCCAGAGCGAGCAGGATCCCTGTGGCTGGAAGTGAGCAGATGAAGGATATGAGGCAGAGAGAGCCTACCACGCTCCTCGTGCTACGTACAACCAGGACTTGGACAATCTCGGCTGGCGTGGATGAGTCTCTTCTTTTTTCACACCCTCTCCTCCTGCCTGCTGCTTCCTCCTTTTTGACAGTTGCCTCGGAGAGGTTAAACCACCGTCCCGAACAGGAAAGATGCTCTACGTGAGCTGCCATCTTGGCACATTCCAAGCTGTCTGTCCACCTGCAAATACACAGCTGTTTCCACTCCTGCAGAAATGAAGTCTGTCACGGAGACGTTTCCCAAAGGGTCGCAGCGGACCAGGGGCTGAATGTAAACTTGAGACCATACCCAGAATCCAGGGCGATGTAGGTATTCGTTTAAAGAGAAGGTCCTTAGAAACCGCTTATTTTTGTCCCACTGTAGTTGGGTCTCAGCAGAGTTTGTAACATTGGCAAGCCCGATACATACAAAGACTCCACGTGTGTGCCCTGACCGGTGTGGCTCGGTGGGCGGGGTGTTGTTCTGCAAATGCAAATGTAAGAGGTCGCTGGTTCGATTCCTGGTCAGAGCTGGAGGCGTGCAAGAGGCACCCATGCCGTGTCTACATTTCTCGCCCTTTCTCCCTTCTTTTACTCGCTCTAAAAATAAGTAAATGAAATCTTTATGTATATATATATATATATATTAAAAAAAAAAAAAGATTGCATCTGAATCGGACCAGACCTCTCCTTTGTCTCCAGAACAGAAAATGTGTATTTTTCAAGGATGTGAGTCATGGGCTCACATGTGTGTATTAATCCATCAACAATCAAAGTAGTAAACCGCCCGTGAGGAGAGAACTAGCAAGAGGGAGGCCAGTCGGGGTTCGAAGTCTAATTCCTCCGTCTCTGTGCATCTCAGTTTTCCCTCCTTGCATAGAAATGCCATTTGCTGTCCAGGGAGACTTGAGGCAAACCTAGAGATTATCTACCACTGTGGCTGGCACCCAGCAGGCCCGCCGTACAGGTCCTACTCTTTCTCTCACTTTTGGAGTTGGCTCTCAGGTTTTATTTTAGTATAAGAAGGGATGGCCGGAGGAACGGATGATAACAAGAAAGGCTGGGGACCACTTAAAGGGTTTCAGCTTTTAATGATGTCTTCATCCGAAAGGTCGTAAAGGTTCTCTCCGTCACCGACGGTGAGTTTTATTTTTGTAAGTTTATCGGTGTCAAGATGTCTGCATCAGTCAAGACGGGCTAGGGTAGGCTAGAGTCACAAATTCCTGGTGAACACAATTACTCAGACATCTAAATGCCACCCAGCAACATCGGTGAGCTCATTTCTGCTTCATGTCCTGCTGTGGCTGTCTGCAGGCTCTGCCCCACGTTGTCCCCTCTGGGAGACCTGGAGCGCTTCTCATCTCTCTGGCAGAAGGGCGGGTCACACACAGGCAATTAGATGTGCCAGCCCAGAAGTGACTCGTGTCAGCTCTTCTCATAATTAATGGGCCAGAAGAAGTCACGTGGACCCACCCCCCACCCCCAGACCCCAGGTTCAGTCCCTCCATTCCCCCAGGGGAGCTGAGGAATCGAGTGGACCACACTATCGATGCGGTGGTGGCCTTAACCACCTTCGTGTCAGTGGCGTTTGTGGAACGGAAAATTTAACAAGAGAGCGGAGGGGCGGCCAAAGCAAAACAGTGTGTTAGGACTGTGAACGTGTCGTGGGAGACTCTCCTTGTACTCGTTAAGTACCAGGTTGTCCTGAGTTTCCACCTGAGGGAAGGTGAACGGCCCCTCGGATAGCGGCTGCGAGCTCAGGTAATCACAGTTCCCCAGCCGCAGGGAGCCTCCCTTTGGCTCCCCTGATCAGTACATCCAGCCACAAGAAGCCCTAACGGTCTCAGAGACATCCCAACGTTCGGGCGGCCGCATATATTAGTGATCTCCTGAGGCTGTACAGGCACCCTTGGAAGCCTGAGACCACCAAGAGGCCAGTTGCTGGTCCAAAGGCTTAAAATTAGAGCGTGTGAACAACGTCTCTTTATGAAGTAGCGTTCTGAGCCTCACGAGAAAGCAAGTTCTGGTTCCGAGAGGGACAACTGCCGGTTTCGCAGCCCACATTTGCTCACCGAGTAGGTGAGAAAGGACAAGGAAGAGAGAGAAAATGATACTGAGACTACCGAAACGTACCTAACGATGACAATGATTTCTGAGTTACATGGAAAATAATGTGAATACAGTTGGTGTCGACCGCGGTGTGGGGTAGCCACACTCTCATCTGTTGCTGGTGGATGTAGCCCTTCAAGAACCTGCGTGCCCTTCTGCTCAGCAATATCACTTTTAGGCAATGTCGCCGCCCTAAGGAAATAATCAAAGATGTGTCCAAGGGTACATTTACGCAGATGAGCATCGGATCTTTACTTCTAACAGTGTAATCGTAGAAACAGGCTGACTAGGCTCTAGGGATTTATTTCACCCAGTAAAACTGATACGTGACATACTGATAAACTATTGGAAATCACACATGCGGCTCTATGTGTGTATAAGCAGAGACAACAAATCAGAGGAACACAGAACTGAATTCTAAAGAGAGGTGATATAAGATTGTAAGATGGAAGGTCAAGCCCTGGCTGATGTGGCTCAGTGGATTGAGCGCCAGGCTGAGAAACCGAGGGTCGCCAGTTCAATTCCTGGTCAGGGCGCATGCCTGGGTTGCGAGGGTGGGTCCCCTCTGCTGGGGGGCACACAAGGAGCAACCACATATTGATGTTTCTTCCTCTCTGTCTCCCTCTCTTCCTCTCTCAAATCAATAAAATCCTTTTTTAAAAAGATACAAGGTTACGATAATACAGCCCCTTGTCTTACTTTTCTTGTTTTTTCCGTTCACGGACATTCTTTGAAAAAGTAGGTATGAACAAATTGGAAAGAAACCTTTAAGCACGACCCCCTAGAGTCAAGCAAAGTGTTTGGACATGTGTTTGCTCGTCTGTTATCTGAAGAAACATATGCAGTAGATAAAGAAGTTCAGTTTTCGTCCCTTTCCAGAAGGTACAGGAGAAGTCCAGAAATTTTTAGACAATGTCTGAAACTGGCTTTGTAACCGCAGTTTATCAGTGTAACAACTTGCAGTCAGAATTAGTATCTGACAATATAAACGGAGTTGACCGGTAGTCTACAAATTAATAAGAATGCATGTGTAAAAGTGAACTGACCGGGGCAGATGCTGAAAATGTCTTCTGTTAGGTTATACGTACTTTAATTTTAAAACATCAAATTCCAGTTAACCTAAATCGTGTGAAGATGCACAACATGGGTTTCTTTTCTTTAAGGCCTAAGATGGGGTTAGCTCAGGAGACAGGAATGAGTAGTGAATATATCACTTTTTTTAGAAGAAACACATCTCCGGCATTTGTTCATTATTTAGATAAGATACAATTTCAGGAAAGACTGTGATCCCACCAAGCTTTCAAATAACCCAAAAGCTGGTTTCGACGTTCTACCTACGGTAGATAGAAGCGTATTTTGGGCTCATGCCAATCGACAGAAACAGGGAAATTTGGTGCAACCTACCAATTAGTAAGTAGGTGACAATGTAACAAGGGACCAACGTGGCTTCTTCTCATCTGAAAGGATGCTGAATGCAGGTTTAAAAGTCCTTTACGGGTTGCCTACAGTTAATACCATTTAATTACATGAGATTAATACCACCTCGTTTATTTGGGGTAGAGAGAGCCCAGACTTCCAATATGTAGCCAAGATCACCTTTTCCACATTTTCCACTATTGAACAGACATGGCAATCTTCAATGATCAAGGCTGACGATATTTCAAAGCTTTCTCGTGTCTTTTCATTGCAGGTGTTTAATAAGCTTCTCCCTGGAGACCAGCCACTCAGGTTCCTGCAGGTGGTCATTCCATCCGATGGAACGAACTGCAGCAAAAGTGAGTGTAAACCCCAGGTTACGGTCGTGGTATCATCCGCACAAAAGCTCCCTCCGTGATGGGTAACTGTGGGGAAGCGGACAAGACACCATCGCACGGCTGGGAAACCCACACGGAGGGGCGCCTTCTTGGCTGAAGGCCCTGAGCTCACCTGTCCCCCTCCCATCCTCACTTTCTCCAGGCTTGGCAGTGAGGAAAGGGGACAATGCGTGCGCAGGTGAAGGCCCACGGAAGGTGTTTTATAAATGCGGTCCTTCCCTCTCCCCCGCACCCTTGGCACCGGACTCCGATGTGAAATGTAGTGCATCTCCCCATCCAACGATGAAGTGTTTCTGTAAAACTGGCTAAGGAACAGGAATGGCACGGGGGTCTGAACTGATCACCGTACGTAGGCAGGGCAAAGGCTGTAAACTATTGAGACATTTTATATAGCGATGGATTTTTTTTTTTTTTTTTTTACAGAGCAGAACGGAAGTGCGGGGCGGGGTGGAAAGGACTTGCCATAAATTCATAGCGTAGACCGCAGGCTGGGAACTCTTGGGCGGCAGCTCATGCTACAGACTTGAGGTAGAACTTCCTTGCCCCTCGAAGACCTCGGTGTTGCTCTTGAGGCCATACAGCCAGTTGGGTGCAGCCCACCCAGGTGATCGAAGCTCATCTGGATTTTAAGGCGACTGATTGACGCTGTTAACCACGCCTCCAAAATACCCTCCCTGGGGTAGCACTGGGCTGCATTCAGGCCCTGGAAAGGGCAGTTTAGGGACAGTGTGGAGGATGACAGGGGTTCAGGAGGTTGAGAGGCGAGCTGGCGGTCTGTCTGAGTTCTGGGGCCGGCAGTGAGGAAAGGAGGGCGGAGGTTGGGAGGATGTGGGTGGGGTTGATGTCACGGGCCCTGGGACAGTCCGGGTGGGCCACCATGCACCCATCACTGCGGGAGATCCCACTTCACTCAGGCTTGCTGATTACAGCTTCGTCAGCCCTGGAGTCTGCGCGGCCACCCCTGGTACAGGAAACCCCTGGGCAACATCTAGTAGCGGTGACAACGGGAGTCACAGCCTGGTGGCTTCGGTTCTGTAGACAGCATTGTCCTCGACACACGGGCATGGGCTGACAGACCGTACACGTGTGTTCGCACACGTACGTACACACACATACACACGGTGTGATTGTTTGCACCACAAGAGCCACTGCCCTCACCTTTTTAATCTCATCCAGAAATGCATGCGCTTGGAGACCTGGGAGCAACGGAAGATTCTGCTTTTGAAGCCACAGTTAGAGACCTGCCCTGGGCATCTCTCTGCCCACAATCGTACAGCGCAGCAGCGGGAGGTGTGCAGAGGGTGCGCTGGTAAGTGTCTGAAAGGCAGTTCTGCTCCGCCAGCCCTTCCTGGAGCCTCACTGAAGGCAGAGAAAGAAATTCCTCTTTGATTGGGGTCTGATGGGATCGGTCTCTCCAGGGTGTGCGTAACAGCTCGGGGGTTGCTTTGAGATCTAGTGTGTCATGGTCCCTGCATCGGAAAGGCATGAGCGACCTCAGAATCAGACACGTGGGTGCTGGGCCTCAGCAACACCCCCCACCCCGGTAGGGAAGCTCCGTTCCCAAACCCCAACCTGGATCACACACCCCAGTATTTTCAGTCCCAGCCGCCTTTCTTCCTGAGCGCGTCACGACGGCCCCACGCTGTCTGTCAACCGCCCTCCTTTCTCACGTCAGGAAGAAAAGCCAAAGATGCGTCCACCCCATTTTGGAATCGTTTTATTCTCGAAAGCGTGTGCTGACAGGCAGGCACACCAAGGCCTGCGCTAAGCCCTGGAGATGCAGAAATGGCGGAGAAGCAGTGTCTTGCCCTCAGCAAGCAGGGGGGAATGAGACAGGATGACGATGAACAGAGGCCAGGCCTGGCCTGGGAGGAGGGGTAGACACATCTGGGGCAGGGATGGCCCTGAGCCCCATCATGGGTCAGACATGCCAGGTCTGGAATTACACATGGAGAGACTAGTGAGGAAGGGTCTTTCCGGGGATGGGGAGCTGTGGCAGCGACAATTGTGTCCCCGCCCCCATGACCTGGAGGGGTGTCCCCTACGGAAGTGTCTATGGGATCTTTCTTGATGGCCAATGGAAGCACTTTAGGGTAGGGGCAGCGTAGCACAGAGATTCCTCCTGACCCTCAGGGAGGATCGGCTGGCAGGGGTGAAGGAAGCAAGGCATTTCTCCTTATCTTCACCTGAGCTGGTGAGTTAGGAACCTGTCCAATCCAGAGGCGGCCCAGTCTTCAAGTCTTTGGGCTCCTTCCTTGGCTTGGGGTCCAGTCTGTGCGAACAAAACAGAAAGAGGATGGTAAGAGGAGAAAGGAACACGGAGAAGGACATTCACGTGTTTGGGGGAGGGGGATGAGTGAGTCGGAGAGCGGGGCGCAGAGGAAAGGTTCAGAGGACGTTTAGGGACAGGGGTGTCCGGCCAAGGCCGTGGGGACAGCGTGCGCCTCCTCTTTCCCACCTGCGACCCCGAGTGATTGGGAAGCTTTGGAGGGATGGTTGTCACGGAAGGGAGACAGAGGCACAGGGGGAGCTGTGTTCAGAGGCAGAAACAGAGAGCGGGGGACTATACCTCAGGCTGGGGGTGGGGACCAGGGCAGGCGTCAGGAATCCAAAGGCTGGGAAGACGGAGATACGCCTGCAGGGAACACTGGGCTGGGCCCAGGAATGTCACCCAAAAAGTGTCCGAGCTGACGTGTGATTTCTGGAAAAGGGAGGCATGAGGAGGAACATCAGAGTGCTCGAGAAGGGGACATCCCAGGCCGGGGGCGATCCCCATTTTGCCCCGGTCCCTCCCACCGCCCCCAGCTGCAGTCATCCCGACTCAGAACCCCCAGGGCTCTACCCCGTACCTTCGTTTGTCGTCAGACATGCCGGGCTCCGGGGACACCACCACAAGTCCTCCAATGGCAGAGGCATGTCATGGCTTCTGGTAACTGAGGTGAGGAGGGTCTAGGAGGTGGCAGACAGGAGAATCCGCATGTCCCTCAGTATCAGGAGCCTGCCAGCCCGGGGATGCAACAGCTCAGGCCTGGGACAGCCAGGGTGTGTTTTGAGGTGCTCCCCACCCCCCTGCACCCAAGCCTGCTCAAGCCAGGGCTCCCTGGCCCTTACCACCCACCCCCTCCAACCTGCCACAGCCTCTGGGGCGAAGGGGGTCCCAGCAACTCACTTGAGGGGAAGGAGGAGTCCTGGCAGCTTGAAGCGTGGTTCTTCGTGGAAGCCAGCCCTTCATCCGGGGAAGACAGAAGCCTCCGGAAGGAGGGGTGTTTGTTTGCAAAGGAAGGAGTTTTCGGAGACCCCCTGGAATCTCAGCTGAGACAGCACCTCGTAGCCCCCCTTCACAGCCATCCGTCCATCCAGATTGATGTGGGGACCAGCCCCACCCCGGGGAAGCGCCCAGTGATTTGTGAGGCCCCGTGGGGCTGGAGCGGGCAATTAACGGGAAGCCAGGCCTGGGCCCCTTGCCGGGTCTTCCCCACAGGGACTGCGTGACAGAAGTGAGCAGATTCCGTCGGCTAACTGGCCAACTGGCCAACTGCCGCAGCCCATTCGGAACCCGGCCGGGCGCCCGGAACCCCAACGGAAGCAACTGCCACTGGGCGCGGTGGGAGGGGCTTACAGCGGGAGCTGGGTCCCCGTCCCCTCCTCGCACCACTCGCTGTCCTGCTCCTTTGGGGGAGGCAGCAGCTCTGGGGCTTCCTTCCCCCTCTCCTGGGAGCACACAGGGTGCTGAGGGAGAACCCCCCCCGGACAGCTTGAGGAACAGTAGCGCCAACTTGCCTTCTCCCTGAACAGGCTCTTAAATGACAGACATATACGCAAACGTCTGCCATTGTGCAGGGCGGCGGTGGCCGGCCAGAGGCACGCGTGCCAGCCAGGCGCCCTCCGAGCTGGACACCGTATTGAAGCAGTCACGCCCTCCCATGGACCCCAGCACCCCAGACCTGTCTGAACCCCAATCCTTTTAAAGCCAAGAGGGCCAACAGGAGGGAAGGAAGAGTCCCCAGGGCCAAGTGGCCAGAGTTGGATGGAAGAGACAGAGAAAATGACCGAGATCAAGTGCAGAGAACCCTTGGCGAGATGGGAGAGAGATGGCGAGAGGGAAAACTGGGGGGAAGAAGAAAAAAACAAGCCGGGGAAGGCCAGGGAGGGGCAAGGTGGAGACCGGGGTGGGAGAACTAACGGTGGACGCAGTGGCTCTAGCCTGGAAGGCAGGGAGCAAACCGGGCCCCAGTGTGCCCGCCTGTCTGCCTTGTCACCTCCAGCAAGTTCCTGCAGAAGCCCAGCCCCAGAAACCAGGGAAGGGCGAGGGCACCGGTGGGGGGGGAGGCGGTGGCAGGCTGGAAACGAGGGCTCCTTTCCAGAAAGAAAGGATAGCTGAGCAGGGGTCAGCTCACCGAGGAGGACAGACACATCTCTCTAATGGTGGAGAGTTAAGCATTCGGACGGGGGGCCTCCCTGAGGGAGGGAGCGGGGGAGGGGGCTCTCGTCTTGGAGACCCGCCTGAGTCGCTGAGACCCCCGCTTGGGTCCGTCAGTGAGGAGTCCAAAGGGAAACCGGGTCTGAGAGGTTCCCCAGAAGGGGTTCCTACGCTTCTTCCTCAGGGACTTTTGTCTATCAAGCTGAGGGTGCAGGCCGGCCAGGGGGCGGGTGCCAGGGAAGCCCCTCCCAGGCTGCTGAGTAAAGCCATTAGAAGCGATGGTTGCTTCCCTTTCCCTTCGCGCCGCCGGCCGTTGGGGGCCCACTTCCAGGGGTATCGAGTGGTGGTCTTGTCCAACCAGCAGCCCTGCTGTCCCGAGGGCCCAGGGAGCCCTACACACAGGGACATGGGTGGAGACAGGCCACGAACAGGGACGGAGGCTGGACTTAGTTGCACGGGGCGGGTTTGTGACCCCCAGCAAGCTGGTAAATAAATGGCTCTCACGTGGGGCAGGGGCATCCCTGAGCGGCGGTGGGACCATGCTTCTCAGTGCAGAAACCCAGCTCACCTGAAAGGGCGGGCCCTGTGGGAAGGTCCCTTCAGAAGACCAGCCCGTTAAAGCCGCTCGCAATGGCTCAACTGCCGCTATTCTCTGGGGTCTGTTCAGGCTTGAATTCCTTCGTCCGTGAGCTCACGGTTTTAGCCTATATATATATATTTTTTTTTATTTGCAGTTTGTTGGGTAGGGGGGATCCAAAGGTGAATGAGACAGTTACTGCACTGTAGACCCTTTCTCCATAGTGAAAAGGGCAGATGCGCATTCTGAGAATGAAAAACAGACGTCAAGCCCGGGCCGACAGCCGCCATGTGAACAAAACCTACCGAGAGAAAACCAGCCTTGCTCTAGCGGGAGCGTGCCACCGCGGAGATGTTGACTGGCCGTTCCCCCGTGAGCAGGCAGGCAGTTGGACACTTGAATATTCTTTGCCCACTCAGGAGCTGAGTCTAAAAGGAGAACAAAGTCACCCACATGATCAGGATCGTTTTCTGTCATAGACCTGACATGGGTGGGAAGGAAGCTATTGAGGCCTTCATAGTCAGATTTACCCTCCAGGGAGCGTAAGAAAGCCGTTGAACATGCCCCCAACTGCTGGTGACCCGAAGAGGGGGCGCTCAAGAGACTCAATAAAGGGGACCGGGATTGGGTGGGTGACATTAGGGTATCATCAAGATGGTGCTTCTTCAAAGTCATAACAGAGGCTGTGCAGGGAGGAACAGGGCCTCGTTCAGCTGGGAGGAGGGAAGGAGGAAGAGCAGGGAGAAGGGGCTCCCCCCTCCCTACTGCCCCTGCCTTAGTCTGCCGTTGCTGGTGGAAGGGGTCGCGGCAAAGGGCTGCACTGATTCTGACTCAAAGACCTGTTGAGCTCAGGGCTCTTGAAGACACACAGAGGGTGGGACCATGGAGCAAGAGATGCTGAGACATCAGCTGCAGATTCGGGGAGAGAGAGAGAGAGAGAGAGAGAGATGACCCAGCCAACAGGGAAAACAGAGTTGTGATGACCAATATCATTAGAAAGAGAAGACAGAAGAGGAGAGGCAGCTTCGGGGGAACCAGAATCAGAGAGAGATTAGGACAAAAAGAGAAGTGTAGAAGGAGCCAACTGGTCAACCTCGCCCGGGGTGGGGAGGCATGGAGGCGGTGACTGGGAGGACGCTGGGGGACTGAGATTGGCCAAAGAAGCTTCCTCATTCAGACGTGACGTAATTAGGCATCTCCTGCTGGGTGTGCAGACGTCTGGATGATCCCTGCCACCGCTGGGCTCCTTGCTCCAGGCTCTCCTGTATGGGACTCTAGGAAGATGAAGAGAAGGGAGGCCCAAGTGAGAAGTGAGGCCTCTTTGGGAGGAGAAAGTGCATCTGCACCCTGAGGGGGGTCCCTCTGAGAGTTGCTGGGACCCCTGTTCTGGGCCAAACTCAAGCCCTACTCTAGTAAAGCAGGCAAGGGCTTCCGACCCAATTGCCCCCTGCTGGGGGACGGGAGCAGGAGCCTTGGGGTCCGGGGTTGGGCGCTGAACAAATTTTTTTTATCGCATGTGTGAACCTGCGATAGACCTGAGTCTAGTACCCAGAAGGCCCCACCAGGCTTCTCTGGAACACTTGTCAAGTGCTGTTACCCGTACATGGCTCCACCTGCCTCCCGACCTCCCCCCGCAGACACCCAGCAGCAGGAGAGCCATTTCTGGGCCCAGGAGACCCTTCAAATGGAGTGAGGGTCCCCGGGTCATCCTGCAGGGCTCTGCTGACCTCCGGCCCCTCCCCAGCTCCTCTGTGTCAGGACAGCTGGGGAGAATGAAAGGAGTCCTGGCACGACATGGGGGTGCTTGGGAGAGTGGTTGGATCAATTCAGTTCAAAGGGCGAGCGGCAGCCAGGGTCGGGCGCTCGGTGCCGCGTTTCTCTTCACCCAGGTTCCCGGCGTGTTTTTCTCCGGATCAGCAGTTCTGACTATTGGGGCAGGAGGAGCTGTGCAGAGACTTTGGGGTCTCTGCTTGTTCTGTTTCTTTTGTAGAAGCTTGGATGCCCAGAGAGGGTCCCCCACAGCTTCTCGTACACCCCGACTGAGTCCACAGCACCGACATGAGCCTTCCTCGACGGCTCGCTCTTTTCTCACCCCACCACAGCCCATGGTTATGTGCTCACATAGTCTTCGCCAGGGAGCCATGAACCTGAACTTGGTCCCAGGGCTCTCGCAAGGAGTGGGGCCCAGCCCCCATGCTCGCGTGGCCTGCTGTGTCCCAGGGACCGGCCTAGCGCTAATGCTGGAGGGACAGTGCATCTTTGAGCGTGGCCTCAGGTGTCGACATCCCATAGTCTTCCTCCCGCATCACCCCTGTCCGATAGCGAAAGCCGCTGGGGAGGCCACAGAGAGCCAAAATGTCAGCACGAAACCACTTCCGTTAGAAAACACTTCGGGGCTGGCCCCCTTGGGGGTCCGTATTCCCATCACCTCTGATCTGATATTTTCGCGACCGGGAAAAATCACTGGGGCCCCGTGTCTAATGTGGAGAGTACTCCCCAAAGATGGGAGGTGCTAGATTTACAAGGGGTTGACCCAGGGGCCTATCAGGACAAGGGTCAGGTGCTTCCCGAGACTGGCAGAGGACTGGCAAAGAGGGAGCAGGGAAGCCCCGGAGATGCAGGCTTTGGGGAGGCAGGTGCTCACAGGGGTGGGGGTTGTGCCTGGAAGTGGTGGCCTTGGTGGACCGCATTGCAGGGCAGAGGCCGCAAGGGACAGTACATGAGGGGACCGGGGATAACATGCATGGTGTTGATCTGCCACCAAAAGAGGGTGCTTCCTGCCAGAGGCAGGGCCCAGCACGTGGTTTTCATGGTAAAACGTATGTTTGTGAATTTCAACACGAAGGAAGAAAGAAGAGAAGGCACTGCGGTGAAGGAAGGAAGGGCCCCCTTTGGCTTGGATGAGGGCACAGGAGAGGGGCTGGGCAGCACCTCCGGAGTTGGTATCCTTGTTTGTAGGTCTCTAGTGGGGACTGAGGAGGAAGCCCGAGGAGGGTGTTTTGCTCTGACTCGCGTGGCTGGGGGCGCACGGGACTGTGGGGAGCCGGAAACCCTGCCGCTAGACCTGCACGCAAGGACAGGGAGGGAGAGACAGCGACACAGAGAAGCAACAGAACAGAGGTGGGAGACGGGATCAGGGACAGAAGAGTTACAACAAGAGCCCAGCTGTGAGTGAGCAGGCCCCCAAGGACAAGGGTGCCCCTGAAACAGAGGGAGGGACACAGAGCGAGACAGGAAGCAGCTGGCCATGCTCTGGGC
Source organism: Noctilio leporinus (assembly GCA_004026585.1). Taxonomy (NCBI): domain Eukaryota; kingdom Metazoa; phylum Chordata; class Mammalia; order Chiroptera; family Noctilionidae; genus Noctilio; species Noctilio leporinus. The sequence goes on along the minus strand of PVIW01011865.1, from coordinate 2,558 downwards.
CAGGCTTCCCGCTGTGCCGGAGGAGACTGGCATTCTGAAGTTCAAGGTTCGCCATCCTCACTGATAAACGAGGAACGTGCCGAAGAACGCGGGAAGGGCTGAGAAGGCTTTTCTGGGATGAAGGCAGCGAGCTGCTGTGTGAGTCAGATGTGTACGGGGTTCTCGCCTGCTTTGAGGTGACTGCTCTCCTTGGCGACCAAGTGACTCGGGGCCTCGTGGGCCTCAGGGGGCCCGAAGAGCTGACAGGAAGGGAAGTTGGGAGGGACTGGAAGCCGGCGGGCCAGAAGGCAGCCGTGCCTGTCTCCGAGTTCAGCCCTGCGGCCGGTCCCTAGGTCAGCTGACCGTGGAGCCCACGCACGGGTGGGAGTCGCCTGGGGGGCAAGTGTGCAGATGGAGGCAGGTCCCAGACTAGTTGGGAGTGACCCTGCACCTCAGGGAGCCCCGCCCCTGCCGCTGGAATCAGGGCCGCCCATGGCACAGGGCCCCCTACCCCTCCTCCACCCCACCCGCTCGCAGGCCGCAGTCTGCTAGTGAAAAAGCTCATCTTTGGCTGGGACGTCCGCATCGGCTCTTAAAGGCCCCCGAGCGGATTCCTGGCCGGATTCCTCAGCCATCTGGGGATCCTCCCTCTGTTCATCCCTCTTCCCCGTGTCTCCTTTCCCGAGAGCCCCAAGGCACCGTTTGCTCTCGTCTTCCCCCCGCGCCACCCGCTCTGTCTTCTTGCACAGGCAGGGCCGAGGTTTAACGGTGAGGTTGATGGAGTCTAGGTTTCAACTGGATTCTCCGAAGCAGGTGGCGATTACCGGTGTGTGTGTTTTTCTCCAGAGAAAGTTAGACCTCGAGAGCAGACGTGTCTTAATGTCTGACGGGGCAAGGGTAGGGTCAGAGACTGGAGAGGAAGTGGCTTGTCCTTGCGTCCCCTCCTGAAGCCCAGGCTGCCTGGAGAAGCCGGGCCTGACACTCCTTCCGTGACAACACTTGTCAGAGGGCGTTGGCCACCTTCAGACAGGCACGGGGACGGCGAGTCAGGAAGCACCCGAGAAGAAAGGGAAAGGGGGACACGGGGACCCTCCAGAGAGGGGAGCAGGAGCAGGGGTGGCTTTGGCCTCCTTGGCATAGGTAGGGTCCATGACCCTTTCCTGGCTCGCGGTGCTGATGCTGTCACTCTGTAGACCATTTTTCTTCCCCTTTTTTAAGTAGACCGGCAGGTGCAGGGTGTCTCTCCTGAAGTAAGACAAAGTGCAGAAAGACACAGCAGAGGAGGGTAGCAGAAAAGTGAGGGAAAAGGACCCTTAGAAGGAAGCAGAGGGGAGCCCCAGAGTGAGCAGAGTGAGGGGCCCCGGCCCACAGGGAGCCAGGGGGCTGCTGGCTGGGATGGTGGACCCCGTTCTGATGGTGCTTCAGAAAGGGAACTCGGACGGAAATGGAAACCAGCCGTGGCCCGGTGCTCGGACCCGGTGCCTGTCTGACTTGCTGTTCCTCCTCCTGATTCTCAGCAAAAGTCTCTAAGGAAGAGGGACTCGGAGCATTGGCCTGCCCAGGACGGGTGGGACTGACACTGAGGGTTTCCCAGCGAGAGGGGCAGGGCTGACCAGGCTCCGCCCACCCACAGGTGCCACCCTGGGTGTGTGTGGACATCGAAGGGGACGGGCTGTGGGGCGTGAGGGAAGCTGTGGCTAGGAGAGGACCGTGGTGTCCTCCAGGGTCTTGTACGTACCTCCAGCGGCGAGGTTCCCTTGGAGGCCTTCTTCCTGACTCGGTTCTCGGCCAGCCCGTAGCCCAGACCAGCTGTCAGAGAATTGGGTTGACTGGGAGCCACAGATTCCCCCTTCAAAGTAGGCATTCTCAAAACAGACTGGGGCCCGGCCCTGGGGCCCGGCTGTCCCCCGGGAATGAGGGCCAGCCGCAACTTCTCCTTCTGTCCCGGAAGGGACATAGTGTCCAGTCGGGGAGGAGGCGGAGGATGTGACAGAAATTGTACACTTGAAACTTATATGATTTTATTAAACCATGTCCATATAAATGCAAGAAAAATTTAAAAAGAAATACATTGGAAAAAACAAACAAACAAAAACAAAAGAGTGTCTCCCCAACCCTAGTTTGGCATATCCTTCCTCCTTCCCGGGCCGTGGGGAGCTATCAATTCATCATCGGTAGGTCTCCTGTAAGAGAAACGCACCCAAAATCGGTGGTGGAGCAGAGCAGGCGGCTGCAAGCGTTTGCTACCAGCAATGTTCCTGAGCCGCTGTGTCTTCCGATCGATAATGCCGCCCCCGGCGGCCACCCCAACCTGGCTCCCCTGGCCCCGCCCCCCGCACACAGCCGGGGGCAGCACCCCCCCCCGCCCCCCAGCCCCGGGTCTTTAGCCGCTGTGATCATGCTCAGTCATGAAGCTGAGGGAGTGCCTGTTTTGAAGGGAGCATTTGTGGACTCTGTTCTTTTCTCACGCGCGTTCCTTGAAGCTGAAAACGGGGCCAGGCACCGTTGTTTGGTTGGAGGCTGAAGAGGGTTTGTCCTGACGGGCCGTGCTGGCCACCCCCTGTTTGGAGAAAAAGCCA
>PVIW01011864.1:0-35116 GCA_004026585.1 Noctilio leporinus | reverse complement strand
GCTACTTATAAAATACTTATACATCTCCATCAATATGTTTTAAACCACAATGTAATAATTAGTTTCCTATAAGCTTGTATGATTTATTTTTTGGGGGGAGGGCCAAGCAATAGAATTTGTATTTGTAATTATAAACTATAGAAAAAAGTCATTATTTCTTCTGAATTTTAAAAATTCCTTTAAAAATTTAGTCATAAGTTTTGATTATGCCATTAAACAATAAATAAGTGAGATTTGAAAAGGGATCAAGTAAGTTCATCATTTAATTGTATAGTTACTTAACAGAGAATAATAGAATGAGCTTGTGTAGCATAGTTAAGAATGTGACTAAAATGGATATTAGAGTTGATTGAATTTTAGTTTTGATATATTTTTGAAAAATGAGAATGACCATAAATATTAACACAGCAACCAAAATAAATTTGTTGTATTGGATTCATACTTTTTTTTTTTTTTGTGAGAAAATTAAAATACTACTTGGTCTTTCTATATTATTACTCCTTTGTAAAAGGATATCTGGAATTGACATTTGTTCTGAATGGTAATCCATCTCACAAATATGGAAAATCATTAACATATAGAAAGATTCTTTAGTTAAGCTTCTATTTTCCTCATTAAAAGGAAAAATATTTTTTGCTTTTTTCACTTAGGGATATCACTAACTGTATTATTCTACTGTGATAGCCTGTTTTGATACTGAGATAGCCTGTTTTGATACTGAATTATAGAGCTAATACTATAATCTTGGTTTAGTTTTTTGTTTGCTTGTTTATTTTTGCTTTTGTCCCCTTATAACATACCATGTCTTAGATTCATACCATATTCATCCTGGGTATGTGGAAACTTGTGGAATGAATGACAGTAAGGTGATGTCACCACTGTGACTGTTTATATTTTTTGCCTCAATTTGCTGTTGAAGCTACATATCATGAATAAGTCATTAATTGTGCAGGGTCAGATAAAGCAATGCAAGTCACTAATGCCATTCTATTCAATTTTTGAGATCAGAGACTCCATTATAATTAAAAGGTGTTCCTAATAGAATGATTACCTTAGTTAATATTACTTTATAAATTATGCTAGCTGAAGTATCCTTTAAGAAACTTAAAATAATGATGAATGGAGTATTTCCAGTATAAAAAGATACTTGGTCTCCAGCTAGGTCTGTAGCTGGAGGCAGGTGAAAGGCAATGATACATTGATGTCTCTCTCCCTCTCTGCATCTCTCTCATCCCCTCTCTCTAAAAATAGTAAATAAAATCTTTTAAAAAAAAGATATTTGTAAAAGGATGTTATAGAGGGAATTTAAGAGTTGGCTGGAGGAGGATGAGCTAGATGATTTTTAAATATTCTTTATTCTTGGGGAGTCCAGGATTCTAGTGCGAGGCTAAAGGAAAATCTAAGAAATGCCGGTTCCCTTAGTTACAGTGTTTTTCTCTGTTTTGTTTTAGACTGCCTGTTTAAGGTGTGCCCTATGAATCGATATTCTGCCCAGAAACAATATTGGAAAGCCAAGCAAGCCAAACAAGGGAACCACACAGAGGCAGCCTTGCTGAAGAAATTACAGGTAAGGGCCAGGTGTCCATTTGTCCGGCTTAGGCTAGGCCAGGTCCAGCAGTAACAAAAGATCTATTCCGTAGCCTCGTAATTTCCCTCAATACACAGAGATTTAGAATAGCTGTAGCAACATAGTTGAAACTGGAAAGGACTTTTAAGTTATGGGGTGGGACTGCTAATTTCCTGGTGTGGTAGGTAATACATTCCTACTGCTATTTTTAAGGGTGTGCCAGACTTATTCAGAGATTCATATCAAACTCTTCAGAATTTCTGTAGGAATATCAAATTCAGTTATATTTTACTTGGCATAGTACTTAATTTTTTTTTTTTTTTTGAAGACTGGAAAAAGAAATAAAGCCTGGTGTTTCTAATCTGGGCCGAGTATAAATTTGATAGGAGTTAATTGGTGTCATTAAAATTTCTGTTATGTTCAGAATTAAAACTGTTTTTTGAGACTTTTGAATTCATCTACTATTCTGATTGATTTCTCTAACAATATTCCTTCTGAAAGTAATTATAAGCCCATAGCGTCTGGTACTTATCTCAAGATATTTGTTAGCATTATACTGAGAGAATTCTTATATTATATTGTAATCATGTATTTAATTGTTGGCTCTCCCCTCACCTCCAAGCACCCAGAGTAAAGCAACCACCCTATTTTATTCATGGTTGTATTCTTTATTCTCTTTGTTCCTAAAAAAACACTTATTTCTCTGTCAATTATTGTGCTTTGTTTACTATGTATCCATACTGAATATTTGGTAATCATTTTAGCATGCCGCAGAACTGGAACAAAAACAAAATGAATCAGAAAATAGGAAACTTTTGGGAGAAATCGTGAAATACAGTAATGTTATTCAGGTAAGTGTTGATTTACTTTCCCTTAAGAGAGGTGAATATTTTATGGGCAATTTGCATTTGGTAGCAATGCCAACTAACATTAACATTTTTGGATACAATAGTTTGTTCTTTGGTGGGAATTATGGGTGCTGTGATATTTCCAGCTGGCATTCAGCACCCTATTCTATGTGTTTGGGAGTAAGTCTATTGAGTGCACATAAAGAAGTGAACTTCTCTAGATGAATGCACGTAATTATATCAAAATCAAGAATATGGGGAAACATAATTTCTTAAGGTCTGTAATAAAACAGTCCTTTAGTATTAATGGAACTAACGTGTAGCATGTGAACCATTATCTTTTCATTTTAAATAGAAAGGAAAACTTTCAAATTGTACTTTTAGGTGGAAATTGTCCTTGACTTGTAGTTAGAAGATCTAGTTCAGTTAGTGTGCAAACTGATTTTATCTCAGCAGCATTCCTTTCTTGTGTTTCACTAAACATTTTAGTTTTTTACTTGATTAATTGTTAATATATGCCCCATCTTGTTCCAAAAAGAATGTAAGGCATTTTCAGCAATACTCACTATAGAACAAAGTAAAATAGAAATTAAGGCAATTAGGTCAAAGGGAAAATAATGACTGAATGAATAGAGTAAAGTCAGGAGTGAGGCACGTTTATAAAAACCAGGTTGCAGAGTTTGGTAAACTCTGGCTCAAAGCCTTTTTGTTGCCCACTCAGCTATAGGGAAGCATAATATCTTACAGCATTTACACAGGTGGTCTATAACATAGACCTCTGTCAGAGGTCTAGAAGCACAAACATTCCCAGGAAGGTCACAGAAGTGTTTCTAAATGAGGTCTCATAAAAAGGACACTGTTCAACATAGTAAACAATAGCTTTAACAACTTCCTTATGGTAAATACTATAATGAGGCACTTCACAGAGCTGTTTTAAAAATAATATCCCTGGTGTTTTGCTATTGGCCAATGGCAAAAATGCCAGCGCATAAGGCCATTAGCACAGCTCTAAGATGGGGCTGGATGAGGGATCCTTGGCCTGGAGGTCCCTGTATCTAGGAGTTAATCTATTTGCAGATTATGGGATGCCTGGAGCTATATATCCCTGGACAATCCACCATAAATAGTTTCTCTTAATCAAGTTTTGATTAATATTAAGTGCCAGCAAGTGGAGCTTATATTTCTTGTCAAGGACGTAAGTGCACATGTTTGCATGGTCAGGTAGGGGCTGAGGCACAGGCTCCATTTAACATGGTGGATCCCAAAGGAGTGGTGTTAGCCCATGAAGGTTTTCATTGGTTATGGCAGACTGAGAACAAGGATATTCTAACCAAGTGTTTCAAACAGATGATTTCCTTTTTTTTTCCAATGAAAGAATTACCCTTTCCTTTGAGAAATTTTCCTTTTGATATTGTATTTAAATGACCATTCTTTTTTGAAATGATTGTGATCCTAGAGAGGAAGGTTATTTGTTTAGTTTTTCTACTCAGTAAGTTGTACAGAGGAAGGATTTGGACTGTCTGCAGGCAGAGATGGGTGTTAACATGAAGTGGGTCAGGGCCTTATTTTAGTTTTGTGGGTTTTCTTTGGTATATTCTGGTTTTGTGGCTGCACAGGAATGTGGTTTGGGGGAACTTGCAGGTCACCTTTGGAAAGCATGGTTTTATTCTTCTATTTATAAACACACGAAAATCAGTCAGAGGTATCTTGCGGTTTTCTTCATATGCCCACTCCAGTAGGAAGCAGAATTGTTGGTGGAGGTGAGGAGAGACCCAAAGGAATCACCTTGCAAAGTTAGTGAGTTTAAAGTTCGAAAAAAGCCTTGTGTTTAATCTCTACCCCAAGCCATATTATGTGGGCACATGATACGTGTATTAATGTATATATATGCATTTAACAGAGGTGATCCAACAGTAAGGAGGTAATCCATGTCTTTTTCCTACAGCTATTGCATATAAAAAGCAACAAGTATCTGACTGTCAACAAGAGGTTACCTGCTTTGCTGGAGAAAAATGCCATGCGGGTGTCCTTGGATGCTGCAGGCAACGAAGGGTCTTGGTTTTACATTCATCCCTTCTGGAAGCTGAGAAGCGAGGGCGACAATGTATGTAAATATGAAATTAAGAAAAAAAACCCAGTACATTCATAAAGACAATAGTTCTTATTAGCTGAGAGAATCCATAAAAGAGAAAGGAAATAGAATTTTCAGTCTTTCACGTATCATTTTATATTAATATCTTTAATAGGCTAAAAGCATGTATTTGTAGTGCAAATTGTGCTCTGGGATTATAAAAAGACAAAGTTCAGATTAATTTAGTATCAATTTCCAGCTAAAATTTGTGTCAGAAAATTTAAATAACCTTAATATTGGCTGAGCCTGAGAAGGGAGAGGTGGAGTTTGCTTCTCTGCCTAATCCGGAGGCAGCGATGCTGGAAGAGAAAAGAGCTCTGCTTAGAACTGGGTGTCTCCTCTTTTGAATTAAAGTAACACAGTGAATCATGACTGTTTCAGTTACAGGCTCTATGGTCCATTGTTTACAGTCTATACATCTTAATAAATGTGTAAATAATGAGGAGCCATAAATTGGCACCTGCTCAGAGTAGAGAAAATGAAAAGGTTTGTGAAATGATTCACTAGGAGCCATAGTAAGTACGTAAGATACTTTTGTGTGTAATAAAGTTCCAGGTGATAGACCCCAGCACATTCAGGATGCTCAGTAAATGCTGGTTGATAGTGAGTCCTGAATAACTCTCCTAAATAGAATACCTTGCAAATATTGGGTCAGGTGACCCAGAAAAATAGTTGAGATATAAAAAAGAAATAAACATTATAAAGTCAGACCAGTAAAAAAGTATAATTCTTCTGATAGTTTTCTCAATTACATTGTGTGTTGGATATTACTTGTCTTAGAAATGTCTTCTTTTATAGTGGATCTGTTTTTCCAGTGAATTTTGACGTACAAAGTCTATTCCACAGGATGCAAGCTTCACGGTATAATGTGGTTAATAAATTATCTGGTGGTATCCCCCTTAGGTAAGGTTTGGGTGAAGCATGGCATGAAGGAATGTTACGCACTTTAAGTCTTGTGTTAATTCCTCAAGAAATAAGTCTTACTTTATTTATTTTTTGTCATCAAGTGCTATGTGTTGTGAGCATGATATATGTATTTTACTTTTAGTAGGTGGTTAATTACAATCAACTCTCACTTATCCAGGGACTGATTATGTCTAGGAACAACCTATGTCTTTGATGTCCTTTCTTATAATGCTTGTTCCCCTCCCCAGCCTTCTGCTGAGTAGTGTCCTGTCTGTAGCTGAAAATTAAATGTCAAAGCAAACAAAACCTGAGCTGGAAATTAAACATCAAAACAAACAAAACCCGAGCTTCTTCTCTAAAGGAATGTGATGAAATGATTGAATAAATCAGGCCATTAGATTAGCTGTCGATTTATTAATCCATTCTATCCTGTTTATTTATTTACCCTGTCTCTTCCTTTCCCTGCTTCCACCTGCCTTTATAGAGTTGGCAGAGAGTTGAATGTAATCAACTATTTCAGATAATTAGTGGTATTGAGGAAATAAAGACAGCCTGTCACCCAAACACTCCATCTTGGTGAAAGTGGACATTATGATTGTTAGGTGCCATAGAACTTCTTGTTATATAGATGTGCTCCATAAAGCATGGCTGAAGCAACCTTCCACATTGCATTTTGCTGGAATGGCTCACTGTTGTTACGCGTCACTGTGTAGCTTCTGTGTGAGATTAAGGATGCTGTGAAAGCCTAAACACAAGCGCAGCTGTATACTTGCCATGTAAGCGGTTGTATTGTTAAGCTCACTTTCTTTCCCAGGAACAGCCAGCATTTTTTTCTAAAGCCGACTGTGCTTTGTTGGAGGCAAATGCAAATACCATCACTTCATAACAAGTGGTTTAATATTTACTGATTTTCTTTAAAAACATATTAAATTAAAAGGGGGAAATTGCAAGGTTGAATTATAATGGAAAATTAAACAATTATGAAATTATATGTCACTATTTAATAATTAGTTTTAGGTGGTAAGTATCCGACAAGATGTTTGGTGACTGAAATGAAATGTAAGGATGAGGCTAGGGAGAAAAATGCTTGTATCTTCAAAGAAAAGTGCACATTTAAGAGCACCTTTGTCATATACCTTATAGAATTGTGGAATATAGAGAAAATAGCTTCAGGGTTTCCTCAACATTCAGCTGTGTAGAAGCCTAGGCTTGCTATCATTGGGGATAGCTTTCACCAGAGTACATAAATATTTTATTTTCATTTATCTTCCCGTGATTGAGTAGTTAATTTTTCATTTTCAACTTTGATCCAAGAAAACATTAGTTCTTTACCATGATGGTAGACTTTGAAAGTGAGAAAAGGACAGGCTTCTTTCAATAAAGAGAAAAATTCAACTCTTTGGGAAAGAGACTCTTCAGATAGCAAGTAGATGTTGCTAATTTTGCAAAACTGTACACGTTGGATTTATAGCAAAAGCAGGACTAAAAATCTGATGCTTTTGGTTTCTATTGCAATGTTATTTTCACTGTACCAGGTGACACTTCAATGGAAGGATAGCTGCTAATGGCATTAGAATTTTCTTTGTTTTCAGTAAAATCCCATCTTGAACCTCACATGGCTGTTATGTAGAATCTACAGAAGGGTTTTTGGAATTGCAATCTTTTTAGTTGTTTATGCATTACAGTGAATGTGATGTGGCAAAACTGATCTTATCCTTAAGTTCTATATTTAATATCCATCAGTGGATCAGGCCCTGTGCTGCACTCTTCTGAGAATATTACCAAGTTATGTGTTTACCAAGTTATCTAAGTATGTGTGTATTCTTTGAGAATAGGAACTATTCTTACTTTCTTTTTTAGTCTTCCTGGCACCTCTTACTGTTTTTTTTTTTCTTCTTGTTATTGGCATATTGTCTGTTTAATTTCAAAGTCTTATTCAGCTTGGTTAGTCAAAGGAATCATCAGGAACTTGACCAAGAACCTGGAAATTAGTGACTTAATATTATATTCTCCCTGTGAGTACCATTCTTATGGAAACTTGGAGTTAGGAACATTTTGGCTATGTGGCTGGTCTCTTAAAAATATGTGTCATTGTGGGTGATGTTTTGAAGTACATATAACATATGGATTAGCTCAAAGTTTACAAACTAAACTATAGTAAAATAGTAAGACCATAACTATTCTTTTAATTGGAAGGACATAGTTAAAGTACATCACTGCATTTAGCAATTTAATGACTTAATATTTATTTGGGTTCAGATAAGGATGACATAGTAAACCAAACCCAATTGTTCTGTATGAAATTGGGAGACCAGATGTACCACTGGCAGGGTGTATGTGGTGTCAGATCCCACTATTTGTAGTATGGATGACAACTCAGACTTGTGTGTGGTTCTGAAACCTAGAGCTGCCTTGGTATCATGAGCAATAACAAGGTTATTTTTTGAGGATGTTGAAAATATCTTTATGTTATATTGATTTTTATATGTTCTTGTTTATATTTAATTAAAAAAATACTTGTCAATTCTTAATTTAAAGATAGAAAACAATGTGAAAATATATCGTGAAAAATCTAGTCTTTTTACTGTCTCCCATACTAGAAGGATTTCTTATGCATTTACTTTTACTCCCTTTTCTACCCCTTTTTTTTAACACAAAAAATAGCCCAGTTCTGCCCCCTTAACCTCTCACTTAACACTGTTTCTTGTTGCTCTTTCCTATCGGTGCATAGAGAACTTCTAAGAAGGGTCTTTCTGAGTTACGTCACCTGACTGATGATGGACTTTAAAGGCAGGGTGATATATAGAAGCTATTTCTGCAAACCAAGAAACAAGGAACTACTTTCCTCAAGTAGTGAGTTTCAGGCTTCTCTGTCATATTCCAGTCTTCAGATATATGACAACAGTACCACATGTGAATGTAGATGCTGCTATATAAGCTATAAAAGGTTAATTTATATTGAAAATGTGAAGTTATGTTTTTTAATATCTTGGTCTAGGCTAAGATACAGGGAGAAGTTCTGTTTATTGTTGTCTAAGTCCTGGTTTGTTTTTTAGTTATCTATAAAACTAACTTATTTTGACAGTCAGTGATTATGAAATATGCACAGGGAAGGTGTTTTTATTTATGAGATGGTGAGCAATTTTATAAATGAGAGTGTAGGTAGTACACTATTAAGCCTTTAATGGAACTTAACAACAAAAGTAACTTTATCATCTGTAAAATTAAACTGTTCATAATTATCATTAAGAAAGTACGACTCAATTTTCCCATATTTTGAGTTATAAATAAAAGTACTTGAAGATAAAGCTGGTAATGATAGCATAAATAAAAAATCAACTTAGACTTACTTCTCTAGAGCAGTTTTTCCCATAATCAGTTTTAATTTGTTATTTAAAAGTGAACACCAGGATTAAGGAATAATATTAGTTTGGAATATTTAAGGTAAAATTGAACCAGATGCCTGAGGTCCAAACAATAAACATAGTTCTACAAGGTGGTACCTAGTTCTGCATTTCCTGAATCCAGCTGACATTAGAATGTTTCATACATTTCTGGGGTTATGGGTTGGATGAAATGGAATAGACCTGTTTTTGATTTCAGAGAGTATAAAAATGTATATCATTATCTACTTCTACTTGAAGTGGTTCAAATATTAGGGCAGACTGGTTTTTGTGGCAGATGTATTCACTCTCTGTATTTGCTATGCTCATAGCATAAGACAGCATGTGGAGGAACAATGACCTGTATATCTATGTTAAGAAAGCTCTAACTGAGAGGGGAGCAAAAAGAGGGTGGATGTAATACAACAACAATAAAATTAAATTGGAAAAAAAAAAGAAAAGAAAAGAAAGCTCTAACTGAAACAGGAGACAGTTAAGAGAGAACCTACACTAGCTTTATGAATTCAGGCTGGTGAGCAAGGTGGGACATGAGTATATGATCACTTATCAGAAGAGTTTTGCCTCAAAAAGAAGAAAAAATTGAGCAAAAACTTGTGTGGAGGATAAACAAGCCAGGTGTTAAGTCAATAAGAAAGACTTTTTTGGAGTTATTTTTAGCTTCAAATATAGCACCAAAGATCCAGGCAGTGTCTCAGGTTGCAATGTATTTCTGATTCCTAGATTGTTGTGGGAGATAAAGTTGTCCTGATGCCAGTGAATGCGGGACAGCCGCTGCATGCAAGCAACATAGAGCTTCTCGATAACCCGGGGTGTAAGGAGGTAAGTTCAGGAAAAAAAGAACTGGTTGATTTTCTCGTGAGAGAACAGAAAAGGTATATAGTTTCTTTCATTGTTTTCCTAAGCTTAATGCCAGTTACAGTAATTAATGCTCCTAAGGCACAAATAGATAATGATTAGTTACTGCTGTTTTCAGATGGTCCTTGGAGTACATTTGTATCAAAGTACATACCTTGTTGTCCAAAGTTGTCTTCTTTATTTTTTTACTTTTTACTAGTTGAAGTAATAATTTCTGGTATAACATAGAATCTGTTGTCTTATAACTTAACATTTCTTCCTTAATAGGTGAATGCTGTTAATTGCAACACTAGCTGGAAAATCACTTTGTTCATGAAATTTAGTTCCTATCGAGAGGATGTGCTGAAAGGAGTAAGTATGTGCTACTTTGAATGTTTACTGGAAGGACCGAAGGTAGTTTTACTGATCTTCCAGATGGAAAACCTGCGCATTCGCTGGTGTTCATTGTTTAGAACAGTGATCTTCAAATGGTGTGCCACAAGAATTTCTAGAATATTCATTACCTGACTGTCTAGTCAGGGGTATTGACCTCTTTTCCCTTAGATTGTCAAATAACAAACAACAACAGACAACCCAATCATAGCTGCCTGGTATGAACGAATCAAAATTTTACCTGTTTTCTTGTCATATTGGCAAAACATAGAACGTATTTTTTGGTACACTGCAGGATTTTAGTAATAGGTTTATGTATGCCATGAGATGAAAAAGGTTGAAAATAGCTGGTTTAGAGTATGACTATAAACCTATAAACCTAGAATGCGACCATTTACTCACTAAGAGTATTTCTTTGAGTTTTTCCTTTTATATTTTAAAATGTATAAATAACCATGAAAAGCCAAGTAGAATATCAAAACTAGAATGATACATCTGTTTTTTGATTAGATTGTCTTATGATTAGATTTTTTTGGAAACAGTTTCCTTTGTTTTTCTAGGGTGATGTTGTTAGATTGTTTCATGCAGAACAAGAGAAATTCCTGACCTGTGATGAATATGAGAAAAAACAGCACATTTTCCTTCGTACAACTTTGCGTCAATCAGCTACTTCTGCTACTAGTTCTAAAGCTCTCTGGGAAATAGAGGTATGTAAAGTATGATTTGGCTTTAATAAATACTATCAATAAGACAAGTTTCAGTAGGCTGATTGTTTTCTTGCTATAGGCTTCATTTATGATAGACCAATAAAACAATAATTTTTGTGAGCTGACTTGCACCTCTTCATTGCTGTGACCAGTTTGAAATATTATTAGTTCCTTTACCTATCTCTCTGGGACATCTCCCTTTCTCTGTCTTGTTTAATTCAGACATATACAGGGCTTTGCTTTTCAAAAATCCATGTTTGTAGTAGGTTTCTTTCTGTAGTTTTGAAAGAGATTGCCTGTTATACATTCTCTGTTGTGTGTTGTTTCAGTGAGGAAGCCTGAGCATCAGGTGTTTCAAAAGAAGAGGTATTTAATATAGGAACCCAGGTTTCGATGTTATTGGAAAGACTGTAGGGGAAACTGAGGTGGCGAAGAGTAGTCTTATCTGAATATCTGGCAGTGCAGTAACCCACCACTGTCCCTCCTGTCAGCCTGCCGGCTTCTTCTCCTGTGCTTCAGGAGGCCTCGCCCACCCACCCGTGGGAGCCTGCCCCCTGCCCTGCTTTCTGTTCTAGTAGAATGTCTCCAGAACCCCACCAGCCAGGCTTCTAGCCCCTGTAATACATGGAAGCACTGAGGGGTGAAGGGTGGGATGGTGCTGAGGGCCACACACAATAACTAGCATGTGCTGAAGCTTTCTGTGAACTGCAGGCTGTGTAATATCTTGGCCGCTGCCTGTTAATGACAGAAGCATCCCTCGAAAGTCACTGTGATAAGTGAAAACATCTTCCTTTTTGTACTTCCAAGTCATTCCCTAGGGAGCTGTACTACCCTTTCTAGACCGACTGATGTGTAGGCTAGCTCTTAGTCAGGGATCAATGGTGATCTTCCAGTTATTTGTTACAACAATTGTATACGTGAGTGTGTGTACATGAGAAAACCTATAGATTGATCAGATTCTCAAAGGTATCAATGACTTCCCCAAGGAATTGAGAGTTCACTCATTGACAAGGTCATCGTTGCTGGTATGATTAGCAAAGGATTTGTGAAGGAAGTTTGATTTGAGAACTGAGTCTTGTGGGATGAGCAAGTTTCTGGCCACAAGGAGCAATTTTGTTTTTATTTTTAAAAGATTTTATTTATTATTCTTAGACAGAGGGGAAAGGAGAGAGGAAGAGAAAGAAGGAGATATCAATGTATGGTTGTCTTCCACCTGCCTCCAGCCACAGACCTGTCAGGAGACCTGGTTATGTGCCCTGGCTGGGAGGAGGAGCAATTTTAAAGACTTCATCCAGCCCTGGTGGGTAGCTCAGCTGGCTAGAAGGTCATCCTGATATGCTAAGGTTTTGGGTTTGATCCCCAGCCAGGGCACATAGAAGAATCAACCAATGAATTCATAAATAGGTGGAATAACAAATCATTGTCTCTCTCTGTCTCTGTCTCTCCATCTCACTGTCTCTCTGTCTCCCTCTCTGTCTCAGAAATCTGTAAATAAAAAATTAAGAGACTAGATCCACTTTGAAGTAGTTTCCTAATTATCATCTTATTTGAGCTACTGAAGGAGGGGAAGACATAGAAGCAGGAATCTAACAAAAGGCATTAGGAAGCTATATATTAGCACACAGACTTGACACCAGGACAGGAGTCCAGGGGTGGTTAGTATTAATAAAAAGAAGGTAACCTGTTGAGAGAGAAGAATGAAAAGTTCTCCTAGCTCTCTGCTATGCCTGATGATATTTAATTTCCCCAATGATCCTATGAATAAATCCACTTTATACATGAAGAAACAAGCTTAAAGACGTTAAATTATTTGCTGTGATCATACCATGGTAGTTGGAAGGGCTGGGACTCAAACACAGTCGTCTTCAGGCGGTGGAACCTGATTCTTGCTGCTGTACCAAGTCACCAACATAACCACCTATTTCCAAGCTGTTGCTTTTATTCTCAATGAATGAGCCTGGCGCCTCAGCATCTGGGGAAGGCTGGTTCCAAGCACAGGTACAAAGGACATGGTGTCAATATTAATCACACATGGGAAAGGCCAGGACCCAACTCTAAAGGTAATACTCGACAGAAGAAGCAAATGTAGCAAATATGGGCTAAAAATAGTTTATTCAATAAATGGTGTTAGCAAAATTGGACACATACATGCAGTAAAGTGAAAGACCACCTTCTTACAACACACACAAGAATAAATTCAAAATGGATCAAAGGCTTCAATGTTAGACCCAAAACCATAAAAATCCTAGAAGAAAACAGAGGTGGTAAAATCTTGGACATTGCTTCTAACAATTTTTCATTGAATATATCTCCCCAGGCAAGGGAAACAAACAAACGAAAATAAGCAAATGGGACTACATCCAACTAAAAAGGTTTTGTACAGCAAAACAAATCATCAACAAAATAAAAAGACAACACACAAAATGGGAGAACATATTCACCTATACATCTGACAAGGGATTAATACCCAACACTTATAAAGTACTTATAAAACTCAACACCAAAAAACAACCAAATTAAAAAATGAGCAAAGGACTTGAACAGACCCTTCTCCATTGAGGACATACAGATGGCCAATAGACATATGAAAAGATGCTCAACTCACTAATCAGGAGAGAAATGCAAATTAAAACCACAATGAGATACCACCTCACACTCCTGTCAGAATGACTACCATTAACAAATCAACAAACAACCAATACTGGTGAGGTTGTGGAGAAAGGGGAAGCCTGGTGCACTGTTGGGAATGCAGGCAGATGCAGCCACTGTGGATGGGAGTATGGAGATACCTCAGAAAAATTAAAAATAAATCTGCTTTTTGACCTAGCTATCCCACTTTTCGGAATATATCTGAAAACCTAAAACGCTAATTCCAAAGAACATAAGCACCCCTATGTTCATTGCAGCATTATTTACACCAAGATATAGAAGCAGCCCAAGTGTCCATCAGGAGATGAGTGGATAAAACAACTATGGGACATTTACAGAAAGGAACACTACTCTGTTATAAAAAAAAGAAGAAAATTTTACCGTTTGCAGTCATATGGATAGATCTGGAGAACATTATGCTAAGTGAAATTAGCCAGTCAGAGAAAGACAAATATCATATGATTTCACTCCTACGTGGAGTCTAATGAACAAACTGAACTAATAAGCAAAACAGACTCATAGTTGGAGAGCAATGGCAGCTAGTTGGGGGAGGGGAAGGTTAGGGGGTGGAGGGATTGAGCAAAAAGGAAGAAGGACTCATGGACGTGGACAAGTGTGGTGATTTCTGGGGGAGGGGAGTATAAGGGGACAAAAGGGTAATGGAAAAAAGTATAATAAAGATTAAAAAAGTAAATAAAGAGCCCTGGCTGTAGCATAGTGGATAAGGTGCCGGACTGCAAACCCAAACGTTGCTGATTCGACTCCCAGCCAGAGCACATAACCAGGTTGCAAGCCAGGTCTCCAGCCAGGCCCATGGCTGGAGGCAGGTCAAAGGCAACCATACAATGATGTTTCCCTCCCTCTCTGCCTCTCTACCTTCCTCTCTCTTTGGAAATAATAAATAAAATATTTAAAAATAAAAAAGTAAATAAAGAGATAAAAGAAAAAAAAGAAGGGCCAGGAATTAAGTTATTCTAGGCCTCCAGGCCTGGGCATTTGTGGTTCTCTGCCTGGAATGATCTCTTTCAATCTCTCCACAGGGCTGTCTCATTTTTATCCTTCACGTTTCAGCTCACATAGTAGTCCTCATGCTGTGTGTGTCTGTACTGTCATATGCTGATTGCCTTGCTGATTGTCATGCCTAAGGTAGCTTTCCTTAGCTCTCAGTCATGCCATCTGTTTACTTCCTCCTGGTATTTGCCAAATCTTATTCATCGAAAGCTCTAGTCTTATTTATTGCTATGTCCTATTGTATAGAAGATTACCTGGTACATCATAGGTGTTTAATACTGTCTGTTGAATGAATGTTTGAATAATGAATGAGAGGAAACCTTACCATATTTCTAGTTTGGAACATGTCTTTTGGAATAGGGCTGTATCTGCAAGGGTAAGACTGGAACATCATGCATGCAGTGAGTTTACTGTTATATCCTTTGCTCATTTGTGGGGAATTTTGTTCTTCTGCCACATATTTCTCTCTTGAAACCATTAGACTTGACAAGTTAGCATTAACAGTTGGGCACCCTGTGTAAACTGTTGGCATCTGCTTGCCAGATACATGAATATCTTTTAGCCATTATTGTCATGGTTCTTTTTGTCTGTAGGTGGTTCATCATGACCCATGCCGTGGGGGTGCAGGACAGTGGAACAGCTTGTTCAGATTTAAACATCTTGCAACGGGAAACTATTTAGCAGCAGAGGTAAGACTGATGAATGTACCAGTGCTGTTAAATCTCTGACTGTGAAATGGTGAAATAGGCAGTTAGGTTTCCTAAGAAATACTATGTTCATAGGAGCAAGTGCATATTAGGAACATTATATGAATTTTATGATTGCCTATCATGTTCTGGGTTGACAGATAAATTTTTCTTAAAATATAAATATTAACTGAAACAAAATAATTTGTGTCTTGAAATTGGACAACTGCATAACCCTGGGGGGTGGTTTACTGTAAGATCCTCAATTTCTTCATGTAGCTTCACTCTTTCAGAATGTCTGTTTCTGGTTTACCAGTCTTTGTTTGGTGGCTTTTATTATCATACCATTGGAGTGGAAAGGGTTTTCTTCCTGAGATACAGAACTGTCCAAAAAACTGTCAATAAAAATGGTAAATATATGTCAGGTCTTTTCTTTCTCCATTAAAAGCATGTTTACAATCCGATACATAAGAAGTGTAGGTAGAAGTAAAACATAGACATTTTAGGAAAGACTTGATTTAAGTTTATTTATCTAATTTGAAAATAATTTTGAAAATACTTATTTTTAGATGTATAAAAATATCTATTCATTCTACTCTCCTCAACTCTGTTTCTGTTTTCATCCTGAAGTTTCTTCTGGGATTTGCAACCAGAATTTGGTCGTAGAATTTTTAGTATTGCTTATCTAACTTTGGTCTAGGATGTGAGGGAGGGCAAAGAAGTGGGAATGGAGAACTGATGAGAAAAAGGTGTAGGACCAGGAAATTTCTACAAACATGCTGATCCCTGTCTAAACTAGCACCCAACCCCATGACATTCTCCATCCTATTAACCTGCGATAATTTTCTTCATATTGTTTACTACTGTCTGATTTATTGTGCATATTACATTATACATACATATTGTATTTTCTTATCAGATTGCATGTTCTCTTAAGACAGGGAATTGTCTCCCTCTCTTTCTCCCTCCTTTTTTTTCTTCCTTCCTTCCTTCCTTTTTCCTTTACTTCTTCTTTCTTTCTTTCAACATCACCGCTGTTTCCTCAGAATCTAGGACAGTGCCTAGAAATTAGAAAGCCTTTGGTGAATATATTTGAAATGAATGAGGCAGTATAAAGAAGCTACTCAGGCTTTATAAGTTTAGAGGATGGAAAGAAAAATTTAGGGATTTAAATGTATCTGAGAGGCATTTGTAACCACATTTGGACAGATTAATCTTTCTAAGTGTCAATATACTCCACTGGAAAAGAGGGATAATCATAATATTTATATAATAAGATTTTAAGAGAATTAAATGAGGTAAAGTGCCTGATACAGTCTGTGGCTCATGGTAAGCATCCAGTAAGTTATGCCAGCATGATTAATTTTATTATATGATAAATAGGGATTGCTTCTACTTTTATAAATATGTGACTCATTATTTATGAATCTGCTCAACTAAAGGAAATGAAGCTTTGCAATTTGTAGCTACTTACACTGTAAATGTTTTGAGGGTTTTTGAAAAGTAACCCTTTGAAGCCAAATTAAGTAGTAAGGTAGAAAATTTTTTCTAAAGTAAGAATTAGAAAAGTCTGCTAGATCCCTTATGGAAGATAAATTAGGATTAAGATTCTTACGGGTCTCATGATAGTAGTTATTTTTCTTAATTCACTTTTCAGTCAATGGCTATTTTAGCTATTGACATTGTGTAGAAAAGTGAGATAATTTTATTTTTCTAGGCAATGTTAGTAGCTAAAGTGTTAGTTTTCCTTGTTTATTTCTCTAATTAATATTATATCATTTGATACATTCAAATGATGAGATTATTAAGAATGAAATTGTTTATTAAATTTAATGAAGATCCAGGACCTCAGTACATAAATGAATTCATTAAAAGTTGAAAAGTAAAAAGCAGTTCATACCTTTCAAAAGTTTGAAAGACTGTCTTTTCATTGTATTTCTAGAGAATACAACTTTAAATGGCAAATGCTATTTTGTCTGTTCAAGAGTCTAGTGTGTTTACAGAATCTCTTCTTTGACCTGTAATACTACTTTAGACAACATCTTTTCTATGGCAAGGTGCGGGAAGGAGAATTAAGTTTTAAGTACACATCTGAAAATTGAAAGCTAAGAATCTATTTTTTTACTGATTTTAATTAGCATAGTATAACTAGTGTAGTATTCTAACATCAGAAGAGAAGCTATAGTTTTGAAATGTTGATATTCATTAGTTGGGGTTTTATGTTACATGTCAGCTCCATCCAGACAGGATCCCAGCCCAGCCATCTCAGACGCTTGTCCTGCTGGTAGGAAAGCATCTAGAGGTGTGGTCAGGTCACAGTGATTGTTGTCACTATCACTTGATAAAACACTGATTTTCAATTCCACTTCCAGAACAGATGGAAACTGGCCCACAACAGTTGAAAAACAGTGATTAACCTTTTATCATGTTGTTTTTTAAAATATGCCCTGGTCTTTAATTTCAAAGCATTAGTCATTGAGGTAGAGTAGGGAGTTCCCAGCATTGTGAGCTGTAACATTTTTGCAGCATTTGTTTTATTATATTAGCCTTTTTCATATGAGAGAAAAAGCTCCATGGCTTTTATTTATTTTACTTTTCAGTTTTATTTTAATATCTAGTACTACTTAAAAATTAAGACACCATTGGGGGGAGTTAAGAGTAACTATTTTGGAACTTATAGAAATAGCAAACCTGAAATCTTTAAGATTTCAGACTCACTTTAATATGTTTTTAAAGTGCCCAATAAATGCACAGCACAGTAGGGAAGGCTGCAGGTAGGGAAGGAAGCAGGGGAGTCAGTCTTTGTCCTTAAAGAGTTGACTATCTAGTTCAGAAGACAGCATACAAGAAATGACACAGGGTTGGCAGCAGGGTCAAGCAGGGCCTGATGATGCATGCAGGTGGAGTTGGGTTAGTGGGAGATTTGCTAAGGAAGGCTTTGGGTTGGAACTTTTCCATGGGTCTCAAAGAAAGTGATAGACCCATGTTGGCAGAGAAATTGCCAAGGACACACACACAGAGATGCAGAATGTCTAAATCATGTGTAGACAAGGGGAAAAGAGAGGCTGGCCAAAAGATGGGAATTCTAAATGGGATTATTGAGTGACAGGTTCATTTGCTTGAAGATTTTGAATGAAGGGTTTGAATGTGAGCTAATTAGTAATAGGAATAAAGTTTGAAGTTGATCCTGGTAGGTACCCTTGAAGTTGGGACTGGACAGCTATTTGCAAACATTTAGCAATACCAGTGATGTCATTAGAAAAACGTAATTTCCACCCTCAAAGAGCTCCCAGTACAGTGAGGTTAATGTATTGTGACATGAATTGTGGTGGGCTTGTGGAGAGCACTGCAGTGCAGTGCACTTTTGGTATTAGTGCCAGGGACGTGCAAGGAATGGGGAGGGGCCAGCAGAGGACCAACTTGATCAAAGAGTAGGAAGTTGGGGAAGAGAGAGAAAGCGCGCTCAGGAGAGGAGGTGTGGGGTATTGTACAAACTAATTTCATAAGCATGACGTGTATGTGCATCATGCATAGGATATGTGTGAGTTGGAAAGTGGTGATAGAAGGTGGGAGGGGAGGGGAGGGTGGGGCCAGAAATGCAGGGCAGCTGACTTTTTTGGGTCATATATATTAAGCTAAGGAGAATGGGGTTACCTTCAGAGTTGTGCTTTGAATAAATTTCTTTAAAGAACACTTCAGGATCACACTGTCCAATATGGTAGTCACTAGCCACATGTTGGCTATTTCAATTCAAATAAGTATTATTAAAATCTAACAGAATTAAAAAGTCAGCTTCTTAGTCACACTGGTCACATTTCAGGTTGCTCAATAGCACTTGGTATCAGATAGTGTGGACAAGAACATTACCACCACCACAGGGATAGTGATGCTCTAGAGCCTTTGTGGAGCAACTGAAAGGGAGTGGATATAGAGGCAGAAAAACCAGATAGGAGACAAAGGTATCATACCTTCGAGGGATTTTGAGTATTTGAACAAAGGGAATGGCAAGAGGGAAGACATTTTTAGAACATTGAGTCAATGGAGTGGTAATCCATGGAATGTTGGGGGTTAAGGAGTAGGAGGGTTTGGGTTTTGGAGAACTGGGAATATGTTCAGTGTGGGGGACCCCTGGCCAGCAATAGACTCCCACTCCCACCAGTGGCTGGAGGCCAAAGGCCCAGTTCTTTGTTCCCAAAGGTCTGTTATTGAAAGGGGTAAACTTGAAGGCCTGTAGCTTGTCAATCAATGCTTAACAATGCTAATTCCAGGGAAATGGAAAAATAAGTGAGGGGGCAGGGAGATCTCACTTAGGTCAGGATGTGCATTCAAATTTAAAAAAACTTCTGCTGTTGATACAACAAGGATCAGACAAGGTGAGAGAACAGGCCAGGCTTCATAGCAGCTAAAATGTTTTCTCATGGCCTAGTCCCCTTCCCCCAGGGCCCATTGGCTATAACATGGGGACATGTATGTACAGGCATTCCTGGACTTTCTGGAGTCCTGTCTATAAATCCGGGACTTACAGATTTGGCCTGGTCCTCGCGGGACTCCAAGTTTCAATATTTTCCCAGGTGGGCCCTGATAATTCAGGAATTTAGGGGACGGGGAAGAGGTGAAAAGTTGATGAGGGAACTAATCCATACACTTTTGAATATATTTATTTGGAGGGCCTTATAAAATGTCCAGGTGAACATGTCTACTAGGCATAGGTTGTACAACTTCTAGAAGCTCAGGGATTGGCAAGAGCTAAGGAAATAGTAGATGTGGTCCTCATCCGCATGAGTGAGACCATCAAGGGGTAAGAAGCGAGTGATGAGATATCTGAAGGTCAAGTCACATCTTTGAAGGGCAGACAACAAAACTGGGGGCCTGAGAAGTCAGAAAAGCAACTAGGAAGTCAGGTGGGCTGAACCACAAGTGCCAACCAAGGGGAGATAAGAGTTTCAAAAAGGAGGGAGTACTGTCAGAAAGGTTAGGAACAAAATGTATTTACAGCATTTGCCAAGAGCATGGTCTTCTGTGGCTTCATTGAGAGCATTTTTAGTGGAAGCCAGAGTGCAGGAAACCAGTAAATGGATGTTGAGTGTAAACTGCATTTTCATATTGTGGCTGTGAAAAGGGAGAAACAGAGTAATAAAGGGGAAGTAAGAGTCCTATTAGACAGGTTTTTGTAAAGCTTATTTAAAAAAATAAGATGGATGAAAACTGAGCTGTTTTTGCGTTACAAGGAAATACCTACCAGAGGGGCAGGATTCACCAATGTGTTACTATTTTCACTCAGCTTTCTACTCTAATGTACATATTTATAATTTGAAATATTACTCTAATGTGCTTGAGGTATTCCTGGTAAATTGGATTATGTAATTCTTGAATTGCTTTTGAGTATATGGTGTCTATATTGGCCAAGGTGGTAGAGAGAGTGTAGTGAGGTGGGAAAAAAGTCTCTGGTATACTGCTCACCGTCTCTGATTTTAAGCAAATATTTAACCTCTTTGAACCTTAGTTCCCTTGTGTGCAAAAAAGGTGATGCTGTATATTATAAGAGATTATTGTGAAATTAAAAAAAGATAGGGAATGTTCAGCACCTTGTGCATAAAAGGAATCCAGTAAGTGTTAAGCACATTTACTTTTATTGACAGAAAGGGGAGAGAAAGTGGGAAGTAGTGATTACTGTTATTCAGAACGGGTATTTCTTTGTCAGTCAGGTGGGTGGGGGATTTTAATGGCTCACTACTCCTTACCTTGTGCCTAGAACAGTGTCTGGTATTTAATTTACATTCACTTAATACTGGATGATAGGATGGACGAATGATAGACACATTAGGTTGTAAATTCACTTACTTCACTTAACAGAAAAGGAAACCCTGGCTCAGAGCGGTGATTTATTTTGTCCAGTTTAGAAAGAAGGTAATGATAGTATTTGAGCTGAATGCTAGACTTGCGTTGCTTCTGTAGTTTTTAACCAACACTGATCTTGCCACCACTGGGGACATTTGGTAATGCCTGGAGACATTTTTATTGTCACAACTAGGGAGAGGGAGTGCCTGGTTTCCAGTGGGTAGACAGGCTAGGCATGTAGCTGAACATCCTATAATGTACAGGACAGCCCCCACTGCAAAGAATCACCTGGCCCAAAATGTCAGTGATGCTGAGGTTGAGAAATCCTGGTCTCCATTATGCTGAAACCACACAGTCATTTATTGATTCCTGCCAGGTGGAAGCACTATTTTGGTATTTTGAAGAAAACAACAATGGTTATCATTTTGTCCTTGTCCTCTAAGAGTTAGCAATCTTGAGGAGATAATATTAACTCAGTCACTGGCACATGGAAGTCTTCTTTGCAATTGTTTTCATCAGAATTATACATCTGAGATAGCTGGTTTTGTGTTTAAATTATTAATATCTTTAGGTGGCCATGATTAAGTAGCACAGGAAGTTTAAAAGGCCGAAACCTTTAATCTAAGCACAGATGAGAAAAAACACTGAAAAATTTATTTATACTTCCTAAATACAATATAGTATTTAACCAGCATTTACTGGGTGGCTAAGTTATTCAGAAAAATGTAATAAGTCTATTGTTTGTGAGGAAATGAAGGAGGCACCATCCAAAGGGAATTAGACCATTTTCATCTGCTGAAGTTTCTGTAGTCTCGAGACAAAATACATAAAATGCAAGCTATTTAAGAACAGTACCATTTTTTTTTATGAATTGTAGAAAACATCTAGGAATTAGAACAATGATTTAAGATATAATACTGCTTAGATTTTATTCTGTAAGGCACTATTTTGGGTGCTCTGTGACCCCAATTTTCAAGGTGGGGAGGGATTTATTTCCCACACATAAGCAAGCAATTCCTGGACACCAGCAGGGTATCCCTACAATTCAATCGATTCTGATACAGCCTACACAGAGGTAGCATCAGGTTCCATAGGTTAAGGGTTCAGTTCCACTACTGTCCTCAATCAGATCCACTTTAGATACCAGTCTGACCCACCAGCTACAAATGGGAGGTTCTGGGACTTGTCCCTTGGATTTGATTAATTTGCTACAGTGGCTCACAGAAGTCAGAGAAACATTTTAGTTCCCAGATAATCAGTTTATTTAAAGGGTTAGATATATCACTCTGGAAGAGCAAGGTGGAAGAGACGAATAGGGCAAGGTATGGGGAAAGGGCTCAGAGCTCCCACACTTTCCTGAGGGCATCTCTCTCCCCACATCTCTATGTGCTCACCAACTGAGCTGTGTCTTCTTGTTTGGATGGAGGCTTCATTTTATAGTTAGGCTTGATTAAATCATTGGCCATGGGTGAACTAGTCAGCCTCCTGCCCCTCCCCTCTTCCGGGAGGTCAAAGGTGGGACTCAAAGTTCAACCCTGCAATCATAGCCTCATCCTTAGATTACCAAGGGGCGCTCCAGAGTCATCTTTTTAATGTTGCAAAAGCTCCCCCCGCCTTTAAAAAATCATTTTTAAAAAAGATTTTATTCGTTATTTTTAGAGAGAAAGGCAGGGAGAAAGGGAGGGAGGGAGGGAGAGAAACATCAATGTATGGTTGCCTTTCACCTGCCTCTAGCTGGGGACCTGGCTGGAGACCTGGCTTGCAACCTGGTTATATGCCCTGGCTGGGAATCGAACCAGCAATGTTTGGGTTCACAGGCCGATGTCTATCCACTGTGCCACCAGCCAGGGCAAAAAACACTTTTATCTCTCTCACCACCTAGGAAATCCCAAGAGTTGCAGAAGCTCTGGGCTAGAAAGGGCAACAAAGGCCAAATTTATATTTATTACTATAATTCACATTACTACAGATACTAAAGTGAATCAGGGTTTAGAAATGGACCGTTGTTCAATTTAGTGATTCCAACATTATTGCTTTATAGAATTCAAGTTTTGTTTCTGAGGAATACACAATGGTAGGATGCTGTGGACAAAATGCAGAAGAAAGTATTTCATTGTGAAGGAGATAATAAGACATCTGTGACTTCATCAGATAATGCATTACAGTTAGGTTCCATCCCTACAGTATCAGTTTCTGTGGGTCCTACATATAATTAGGTTTCTGTCTTTCATACACAGCACAGCAGTTGGCTCTCAGAACACTTCATGGCCAGTTTGCCATGGATCTGTACTCTTATCGCTTTATTGGTACTGGAGAGGCCACAACTGTATCTATGAGGAAGCAAGTAATTTTTATCATATTTTGAATAGAATGAGGGAGCCTAAGCAAATAATTCTTCCTCAGGTGTCGGAAGAACTATAAATTAGGTATCACAATTTCTGATCTGCCTTCTATATTTTCATTCTTTATTACTAAATCAGTGACTTTGGATGAAACAGGATAGATTCAACTAGTGTAAAGTGTTTTCACTTTTAAAGATTTTTATGTTGCCCTTTTAAAGACTTGCTTACTTGTTTGTAGGTAGGCAAAACTTCCACCAGATGGCAGTAAACACTTATTTCATAACTATGCAGTGGCCTATGGGTTTAACTAATTAAAGACTTAGTATTCAAGAACCTGTACATTGTCATAGAATCTTATCAATATTAGGGCTATAGTTTTAAATGTTCCTATATTTGGCTCTCTATCCACAGCATAGGAAAAGGGCAGGATTTATATGTGTATGTATGTATATGAGTATGTATATATGCATGAATGCAGCAAAACATACAGACCTGTTCCTATATATACGCAAACAAGTACTTATATAGTAAGTACTATACATTTTGATGAAATACTATACATCAAAATACAAATTGTGTCTGGAACATACGAACATCTAGTAAATGTCATTTTTCTCTTCCCTTTTAGATTTATCCATCAGAATAATAAATTGGCTCTGAAATGCCAGTAACTGGAAAGAGGAACCTACATATATAAGCATTTAAAAATACACACTTGATGATTTAATGACTTTGATGTCATAGAAGAATAATAGATTAAAATGCATTCCATCACTAAAAAAGTAACATTTGACTTGGGAATTTGTAAGATTCTGGTCTGCTCCTTCTGTTGTTTAGATGGAAGTTGCCGCTGTCTTTCATTGGATGGTGGTACAGCCGTGACTCTCACTGCCCAGACACTATATACTCTGTCTCCCTCGGCCACTTTTCTATTCTGACTTGTCACATTCTCTACGTCATTTCTTCCACGTCTTCTTTGGCCTTTTAAACGAGAACTGCCTGCAAAGGTTAGGAGTGGGTATTCATTATCTGTATTCTTTCTTTGCCACTCACTCCCGTGGCTGCAGTGGTCCATGAATTTGATCTCAGATGCCCCACTGCCACTGAAACTCGAAATACACACCTGAGATTGAATTGTTTCCCTGCAAAATAGTGAATTTTCTTAGTTCAGGCTGAAAACTTTTTAAAAATTGTATTTTATTGATTATGCTATAGAGTTATCCCAATTTCTGCCATTTGTCCCCCTCCTGCTGGTACCCCCTTCCCTCCAGCAGACTCCCCATTAGTTTCTGTCCATGGGTTGTGCACATAAGTTCTTTGGCTTCTCCATCTCCACCCCCCCCCTTTTCCTATACTATTGTTTACATCCCCTGTGTATTTTGTTCCTACCAATGATTCTTCTTCATCCCTTCATCATTTCTCCCTTTCTCCCCTTTGCCCCCCTCAGCTCACAACCCTCCAAATGATCTCCTTACCTATGATTGTGTTCCTGTTCTGATTGTTTGCTGAGTTTGTTTTGTTTTATAGATTCAGTTGTTGATAGTTGTGAGTTGTTGTCATTTTACAACACAGTTTTAATCCCTTAAACAGTGAATCCCTTAAACAGTCATAGTAATGGCTTGGTGATGATAAACTTCTTTAGCTTTTCCTTGTCTAGGAAGCACTTTATCTGCCCTTCCATTCTAAATGATAGCTTTGCCGGATAGAATAATTTTGGTTTCAGGTCTTTGCTTTCCATCACTTTGAATACTTCTTGCCAGGCCCATCTGGCCTGCAAAGTTTCTGTTGAGAAATCAGCTGACTGTCTTTTTTTCTGGCATCCTTATGATTCAGATATTGGCACTTTTTTTTTTTTTATTTTTAAAGATTTTATTTCATTATTTTTAGAAAGAGGGGAAGGGAGAGAGGCAGAGAGGGAGAAAGACATCAATGTATGGTTGCTTTTCACCTGCCTCCAGCCACAGATCTGATTGGAGACCAGGTTTGCAACCTTGTTATGTGCCCTGGCTGGGGAATCGAACCTGCGACCTTTGGGTTCGCAGGCCGGCGCCTTAACCGCTGTGCTACCAGCCAGGGCTAGATATTGGCACTTTTGAAGATGTCCCAGTGTCTTCTTATTCTCTTCTCATTGTTTTGAATTCTTATTTCTTCATCCTGTTGTGGTTGACTATTTCTTTCTTATGTTCCCAATCATTAATTTGAACCCTGGCTTTATTCCTTTCACTGTTGGTTCCTGTGGATTTTCTTTATTTCACTTACTGTAGCTTTCATTTCTTTCCTTATGCTTTTGCCATACTTAGTGAGTTCTCTGAGCATCCTTATCACCAGTGTTTTGAAATCTGTATCTGATAGGTTGACTATTTTCATTTCATTTAGTTCTTTTTCTAGAGTTTTGTTCTGTTCTTTTCATTTGGGTCATATTTCTTTGTTTCTTCAATTTGACAGCCTCCCTGTGTGCTTCTTTCTGCACGTTGGGTAGAGCTGCTTTGACTCCCCATCTTGGCACACCTGTTACGTTGTATGGGGCAGAGTCCTAGGTGTTTGCCAGGGTGGGGCAATCCCCTTCACTGCTTTGCGGCATTGTGTGGAGGGAGAGGTTAGAGAGGGGACAGTGTCGCTGCCTGGTTGCTGAAGGCTTGCTCGGCATTACTTTCTCTCTCAGTTCACACAAATTTGGCTGATTCTTTCTCTATTAAATCTTCAGGATCCATGCTGTCCTTTCCACTTCAGCATGATTATTTTTGTTGGCACTCTCCCACCCATCAGGCCACCTTCTTTCATCTTCTGTCTTCCTCTCCTACTAACCATGACCAGTTGCAGATTTTTAATGTCTTGTTTTTGCAAATGTTTTCCCAAGGATATTTAACATCCTGAAGATGCGAACGCATTAGCCTACAGCTTATACTCCCCATTGGCCTGCAGGAAGCCATGTGCACCTTCAGACCAGTGCTTCCATAACCCTGCTACCCACCAGCAGAGAGGCTCTGCACAGAGTATTTCACTTGATGTGTCCTGGGGCCCCTGCCATAAAGTAGGTTTAAGACTGCCTTCTAATAGGAGAATTATAAAGGGAAATGATTAACCTTTAAAAGCATATAAAAAGTAACCCATAAGTGACATTTATGGGTCTTCTCTGAGCCAGCCTCACTCCCTCACTTGTATGGCACTCACCCCCCTGCACTGCCTGTGTGCCCCCCTCCTTCTTTTGTTCTCAGCCCCGTAAAGACTTATTGCAAATGCTGCCTTCTCCATGATTCTGTCCTTGAATCAATTTGCCCACCACAGAGTCCCTCTTCTTCTGACCTGTATTATTTATAAATCATTCATTTCTGTCTTATATCTCTTGTCACATTCTATTTTGTATGAAGGCTAACAGCATTGATGTCTTATTTCTCCTCCTAGATTGTAAGGTCTGTGGTCAGATTTTTACCATAAGGAAATATTTTCTTTAAAGTCCTGAAAGATTCAGGAATCTCCACATGACCATGTTCTTTATCTTCTTTTTAAGAAAAAAACATTTTGATTCATCCTGTCTATTTACATGAAAAATTACTGCTCTTCTATTCAGAGAAAGAAAGCAGCAGTATAATTAACACATATTGAAGCATATATTTGTTTTTCTTTTAGTTAATATGGGTAAATGTATGTAGCCAGAGATTTTTGGGGTGGCTTCTCTTCCTCCTCCTCTTTTTTCTCCTCAACCTCCTCCTCATTCTTGCTATTATTATCACTTTAATGAATTCACTGAAGCAGCAACTTTTTATTAATTATTAAAAAAGCACATTGTAGCCTGAGAGATGCGAGATAAAGCAAAATCTTACTGATCAGCACTATCTTTAGTACTGTTGCCAAAGACATGAAGATGTGAAGTTTAATGATGTATAATTAGCGTTATTAGGCATTAGCCATCAATTTTTCTCATTTTACAGATTTGGACCCTGAGTTCTATGAGGGTTAGGTGACCTTTCCTTAGGCCCATGGTATTTCCCTACAGAGGAGTTTGGAATCCAGTTCTGTAGACATCTCTCAGGGATTGAACTGGGGGACCCTAAATGAGTGAAATATGTGAAAACTGAATTTTAAAAAGTAACATTGATTTTGGGGTAGAATGAGTTGCGTTTCACACAGCATAAATGGTTTTGTGTTTAGTACATTATTTCCTGTTTCTATATATATTTTAGTTTATGGATATGAGATGGTTTTCAACATGATTTACTTTGCAGTAGTTGTTTGCAACCAACTATTCTAATGCTTGTCAAACAAGCTATGATCATAAAGTATATTCTTTGTTAAACATGTTGCATATCTTTTGGGTATGATTTTAGTATGGATTTTTGAAAAAGATTTTAGTTATTTATTTCAAGAGAGAGGGGAGGGAGGGAGGGAGAAAGAGAAGGAGAGACATATCAATGTGTGAGAGATATATTGACTGGTTACCTCTCACATGCCCCCTACTGGGGACCTGGCCTACAACCCAGGCATGTGCCCTGACTGGGAATCTGACTGGTGACCTTTCAATTTACAGACCAGCCCTCAATCCACTGAGCCACACCAGCCAGGGCTAATAGGAATTTTTTTAAATATAAAAGTCTGAATTCTTTAAGCTGAAAACAAATGAAAAACTATAAAACAGTGATACTTGACTGAAATTGCTGAATAAACCCCTTCTGGGCACTATGTTGGAGCTTTCCTTGCTTTAAAATAGAAGTGCCTCTTGTTGAGTTTGATTAATGAGTATACCGGGGTGGGGGTGGGGGTGGGGGGGATGGTGTTTAACTATCTGTTTGGCTTTTTACTTTCACTTTTGAATTCCAAAAGCAGGATCATCCTGTTTTGGAACTCATTACTTTATTCATAATTCAAGATCAGTTAAGGAGACTGGGGTACAGATCTCCGTAGAAAAAGAAGATTAGCCTTAACTCTTATAAGTGCTGGCCTAGCACGAACAAGCAATTGTAGCTGGATTTCTGTTTTCTAACTCTCTACCCTCCACCCACCAGTTTATTACTTATATTATTATTTTCATAGTATGTTTTTAGCTGATCGTCCTGTTCTGTTGCCTTTTTGTTTTCTGGATTTTTAAAACATTTGTAAAGTTGATTTTAAGAGCAAGGTTAGGTTCCCAGCAAAACTGAGCAGAAAGTACAGAGAGTTCTCATCTATCTCGTCCCTGAAAATGCATGACTTCCCCAGTTATCAACATCCTGCACCAGAGTGATACATTTGTCACAATTGATGAACTTATATGGACATGTCATAATCACCCGAAGTCTACAGCATACATGAGAGTTCATTTTTGGTAGTGTTGAATCTATGGGTTTAGATAAATTTAGAATAACATATATTGACAGATATATTATGATACAGAGTAGTTCCAATGCCCTGAAAATCCTGTGTTCTGCCTACTCATTTTCCCTCCTCCCTGGCAACCATTGACCTTTTGTGTTTCCATGGTTTTACCTTTTCCAAAATGCCATATAGTTGGAATTATGCAATATGTAGCCCTTCCACATTGGCTTCTTAACCTTTTAATATGCATTTAAGTTCTCTCCATATCTTTTCATGATTTGATAGCTCTGTTGCCTTTGCATAGAAGCAATTTTTCCTTGTGCTTTTTTGAGTCTGCCCATTTCCTGAATATTTATTTTGCATGACACTGTGGCAAATGTTCAGAGAACTTCTGAGAAAGAACTTTACCCTCTTCTAACATATTTTTAAATCAGTCTCATGTTGTTGTTGTTTTTCCCTCCCTCCTTCCATATCATCTTTCCTCAGAGCTCTTTAAAGAACTGTCTGGGTTGAGTGGGTGGTCCTTTTGTTCCATTAAAAACAAATTCTCAATCATCTTTCTAAGTTTTTTAGCTGCAGGACAAAGTAAAGGGCACACTCCCAGTGTAGTTCCCAGTTCTCAAGGGATCTTGACTCTGCTTACCTGGATTTTCTTGCAATGCCCAAGTACCCCATTCCTCTGCTGTTCCTGTGTTATTGTGCCGTGTCATCTCTGCACAGAGCAACCACAGTTCTTTCCCCTTTCTCCTCTTTGTTCATGCAACACTTCTCTGAAAGCCCTGTTCCTGCCTGCCTCTACTTTCTGTCCCTTGTTTTCTGCGCTTTGTCTTACCTCTGTGGTCATGAGAAGACGGAGATAGGTAACAGCACAGTGGATGGGAGGATCGGGCTATTTTCTGCTCCGTCTAACTTGACACCAGCTTTTTATCCACATCAAGAATCCTTTCCACTCTGTCCACACGGCCGCTAGCTTGAAGGGAGGTGGACATTTCATGGATGTGCCATGAGGTGAAAGCTGGGGAAACAGCTGCCTCTCGCTCAGCACTGTCTGTAATTACTATCAATTCATGAAGATTCTGGGGTCCGTTTGTTTTTCAGCCTCAGTTTTCAGTGAGGTCGAGAGTTGTTGTTGTTGTTGTCTTTTTTTTTTTTTTTTTCCGCTTTTGAGCTTTTCCTTCACCTTTGTTCATAATTAGGGATAAGTTGAGAGGAACATTCTCACAGCCAAGTGTGATTTTGAGGAAGACTCCTGACTTTATATGCTAAATGGTGACTTTAACTACCTGAGGTTGCATATTATATATGTACACCAACTGATTTATATTTAAATGATAAAATCCAATTGGACAACTTGATATCTTTAAAAAAATCTTATGAATTTGTTGTTTTACAAATTATGAACTAGTAGTTTTTTCAATATATCAAAGACTCCCTTTTGAGGCTGTGTGCTCAGGTGGGAGTCAGCCTTATGGGAATCGAAATGACCCTAAACTCTGCCATCGAAGCCTGAAGACATGCAGTCCTGTTGGTTTGTTTGAATAGCCCTTGTGCATGCATTTTTAGCCCACATGTCTGGTATATATCTGATATATTGTTCCTCTTTTGTTCCATTTTCTTTTCTTTTCTTTTTAAAGATTTTATTTATTATTTTCAGAGAGAGGGAAAGGGAGAGAGGAAGAGAGGGAGAGAGACATCAATATATAGTTGCCTTTCACCTGCCTCCAGCTAAGGACCTGGCTGGAGACCTGGCTTGCAACCTCGTTATGTGCCCTGGCTGGGAATTGAACCGGCGACCTTTGGGTTTGCAGGCCAGTGCCTTATTCACTGTGCCACCAGCCAGGGCTTTCCTCTACTTTTTGAAACTGGTGTCTGAGTTATTAGTCAATAGCAGATTTTGTGGTGAGAAATGAACTCTTGAACACACCTTCAGAGAAGGTAGGATTGGTAGCTCTTGCTCATCCAAAGATGTCAAGTGATTATGTATAAATATAACCCATATACTTGGCATTTAGCTCCTGTCTCTTGCAACTAGTGTTTGAAGGGAATATTTTAAAGTTTAGTATTTACTAATGGTTTCTTTCTTAGCTTCTTTTCATGTTAAACTTAGTTAATGGTACAATAGTGAACTGAATTAAAGATCATTGGTCACGTTAATGTGTTTTTAATAGCAATTAAACTAGTTTTATTTTGTCTTTTAGCTTAATCCGGATTATCGAGATGCCCAAAATGAAGGAAAAAATGTGGTGAGTAGAATTGTTCCCCCCTCCCCCGCAGCAAATCCCAAACATATTGTTTATATTTTATATGAACAAATTGAAAAGGTAGTAGAAAATTTCAAAACTAGGGTCTTTGAGAGTGATTCTCTGAGTAGAGGCTGTGGATCAGAGATGAAAGGTAAAAGGTGATATATGGTTTAGATTATAAGATGTCAAGCCCTGGCCGGTGTAGCTCCATGGATTGAGTACCATCTTGTAGGCTGAAGAATTGCTGGTTTGATGCCTAGTTGGAACACTGCCTGGTTTGCAGACGGGGTCCCCAGTTGGGGGTGCGTGGGAGGCAACTGATCGATGTTTCTCTTGTACATCACATTTCTCTCCCTCTCTCCCTCCTTTCCCTTCTCTCTAAAAATAAATGAATAATAAATAAGTAAATCTTAAAAAAAAAAAAAAGAAAAGGAAAAAAAGAAGATGCCCACTAGTGGGTTTTTAGGGAGATTTCTAGCAACTTGAAGGCCATTTATGATTGAATGCTGAAGCGAACTAGCATCTGGAAGATATGGTGGGTTTAGGTTCAGTTTTCAGAAGTGAATAGAAATTAGGCAGGAAGAATGGAATTATGACATGATATTAAATAGGATAATAGGACTATCTTTTTTATTCAAAATGATCTGGGTTCTACTAACAGGGGGGCATTGAAGTAGCAAACAAATTAGATGACTGATTTTTCTAATATTCTAAAGTATGCTACTCAAAAAACTTTTCAATCTTATTTTGAAACCAATTTTCATGAAAATACGTGTGCTTATTCACCCTGCTCATTTCATCATCATTTATAAAGATAATTTGATGATTACAACATTAGTTACCTCAGACAAAAATTCAGATATTCAGGGAATTTTGTGTGATAAAGATAAACCTTGGATGATGACTATATTCTTCTTTTTCTTCTTTTTAAATTTAGCCAGGCATTTTGATGTAAAATAGATGCAGTCTGTAATTCAAATTTGCTTAGGATTTTGATAACCCTGTTTTGAATTGGTAGTTATTAGTCTTGATAGAAAGCGTTGGAATATTTAATTGAAATTACTATGTCTTTGCATTGCTTCACAGCTTTATGTTTTATGGGATGTTGATATGGGGAGGTGAATCAAGTCAGAATTCCCGAGTCTGAGTTAATTCTGTTTGGCTCCTTTTTCCATCAGGATTACAATAGAAATAAGCTAAAGTATCAAGTTTCTACGTACCCAATGAAAACTTAAAATCGTGTCAAAGTGTTTCTAAACATAGAATTAGGCTTATCAGATCAATAGGATCTTCTATGTTAAATTCAATGTTATCACCCTGCACGGCTCTTTTCCCTTTGGTTTTCAAAAAGCTGCTGTAGGATTGTTGGGTTCTTACTTCCCTATGATTTAGAAAAATGCTATCAGCCATGTTTTACAAGCTAAGCATGAATCATAGCTTCTTTGGTTTTAACAATAAGCTTGTCAATGGCTTCTAGCCAGAGACCACAAGGAACACACCTGTACTTGAACAATTTGCGTTTATTACTCACTTCACACACATTATGGGGAACTGTGAGGCATCGAAGTAAGAGCTTTGTGAGAAAGGACCTATTATAGGATTTGGGCTTGTGCAAGATGAGTTTGGGGAGAATTTAAGAAAGTGAGCTTTTGCGCTGTCGGGAGGTATTTTAATAGGTGTTATCTATAGAGTGGGCAGACTGGAGCCAGGCTAACGCTGACATTGCTAAAGAAGCAACATTCACTCATGTTAGCTCGGGGAGAGGGACATTTCATCATTTCTGTGGCTTGGACAATGTTCCTATTTTGTCAACGTTTAGACATGATTATGGAGTGGTAGTGTTTTGTCTTGACCCATCCTAGTCATGGGGTTTTGTGAAACTGCTCATGTCTGACTGGAGAGCACCATGGACCAGCTGTTTGATGCCAGGGAGTCCTTTTCTCTTTATCCAGGTTTATTTGTATGCTATTCTATGTGACTTCTTCACGGTAGGGCCAAGAGAGTACTACTTCTAGTCCCACTACTAACTTGTGTGGCTTTAGACAAGTTAGTTCTCCTGAGGCCTAGTTTCCTCACCTGTACGGTGGGGTGACAGTGTTGGTCCTACATGCCTCACCTGCCTGCAGTCCAGTTACAGCGCAGTAAAGTGATAAAGTTATAATGTAGTTATAATGTAGGCAGATGTAAACTCTTTGAATAAAGATGTTAGTAGGCTGAAGATGCAAACTGTTTCGACTAAAAGGGCCTCATCTCAAAGCTTCAAGTTGTGCAACAATTGAATTAAATTTCTGAGCTCATCTCCTTTCAGCTGTTTGCTGGTGCAGCTAATAATTCTGGACAGAGCTAAGTGGGAGAACAGAGTATGAAAGTTTATGGAGCAGCATAGAGAATGTAAATAAGTAATAAATCCATGATGAAGTTCACTCTTTGTTTTAATTAGCTTTCATTTAGACTCGGCAGACTTTTCTTTCTTTATTCACCTCTAGACATGAGGAAGAGCACTCTTTTGTTTTAGCAGCACTTACTTGCATATAACACAGGTGGGACTGCTTTGCTGTAGAAGTTTATAACTGGATGTCACCTGTCATTTCAGGGGCATATCCAACTGGAGACATTTTATTGTTTTCTCTCCAAAATCCTTAGCTTAAAAATAAATAAAACCAAGAATAGGGAACATGGCATGACAAGAGGCTGAATAAATAGCTATTTTACTTAAAAAAAAAAAAGAATAGGGAACAATAAAACTAACAATATGGCTCCTTATTTTATAGATCACTTACTACCTACCAATAATTATGTTTCTGTATTAAAAAAGGAGCAGTTAGAGTTTCACCTATGACGAATGAAACCAATTTCCCAAAACAGAGCAGAATGCTGTCTTACCTCAGATATGCATTCCGGTAACATGGAGTTCACTGTGATCATGCTAATTATCTTTTCTTCTAATTTTCCCTACGTTGTCTATTTAAAATCCAGTTAATATTTTTTCCTGTAATTTATAAACCTTTATCAAAATGTTGCCTTCCATTTTTGAAGTGTCAAAGGTTAATGCATGGTGCTGCTGAAATGAGTCCGCATGTGTCAGAGCTCCCATTAAGACCCAAATTGCTGTATTTATTCTACAAAAGAGCCTATTATTTCCAATCTTACAAATGTACAGCATCCACAGGGATTCTGTAAATATTGGAACTGTGTCAAGCCCAGCTGGGAACCTGGCAATCTTTAGTTTCTTTTTCTTGAAAGGCTGCATCTTTTAAAATGGCTCTTTGAAGGGGATTTTTTTTGGGGGTGGGGGTGGGGGTTGGAGTAACACCTCTCATTTTAATGTTACCATACTTATGTGGAATGCGATCTGATTTTTCAAGGGAGTTCTATTTGTCTATGCTGACGATTCTTGACCCCAGCAATATTGCTATATTGGCACAGATAATTCTTTGCTGTGGGGGACTGTCCTTTGCATTGTAGGATGTTTGGTGGCATCCATGACTATCTACTTACTGGTGCCAGTGGTGTTTCCCCTACTGTAAATGTATCTGGAAACTGCCAAATGCCCCTGGGGCCCCAGGCTTTCTTCCTGTTGAGAACCATTAGTCTTTGTGCATAAACACACATAAACAAAAATGTCCCAGGAACCATGACACTTTGCTGAAATATACTTGAAAAGTCTATTCTGTAGAAT
The DNA here is from genome assembly GCA_004026585.1 of Noctilio leporinus. NCBI lineage: Eukaryota > Metazoa > Chordata > Mammalia > Chiroptera > Noctilionidae > Noctilio > Noctilio leporinus. Next base: position 589 of record PVIW01011864.1, on the reverse strand, counting down.
TTTGGAGGGGGTGAGTGGGGTGAGGTGGGTACCAGATTCTGAAAGAAGACCACCAAATTCCCTTGGGTTTTACAATGTTAACACAATAAGGAAAAGGAGAAAAAAGAAAAGGAGGATTGTGTTAGGAATCAGTTTGAGAGTAACAAATTGTCAAGGAATGGCAAAAGAAGTGTTGGTTGCTTTAAATGACAGGCTTGTATCTGTTACATAAAATCATCCGCAAGAGCCCTGGAGAGTGTGAACAAAAATACCCAGATGCCTGCACATGATTATGCTGCTGTGGCCTCACACAGGTCTGAATCAGCCCTGAAGATGCATACATTGTTTCTTACAGAATGTCTCTGGCTCCTGACAACAGAATTGCAAAGCGGTACCTCTGCTAAAAATTCGATGACTCACAAATGAGTCAACAGAGAAGGTGTTGCGGCAGACTGCAGCCCCGGGACTGGCGGGAGAGGCCAGGCAAGCCATTAGTTTCCTTGGCTGGCTTTTTAGAAGGGATTTTCAACTCCCAAAACCTGCCAGGCTGTGTGCCTTTCCTTCTACGCGAAAATGCAAAATGCTAGTTTTTTATGGGCTCAGCAGACTC
>PVIW01011863.1:0-35157 GCA_004026585.1 Noctilio leporinus | reverse complement strand
TAATTTCACTAGTTGTTATTGGCCTATTCAGGCTTTCTGCTTCTTCTGGGTTCAGTTTTGGTAGATTATACCTTTCCAGAAATGTGTCCATTTCATCCAGGTTGTCATATTTTTGTCATAGAGTTGTTTGTAGTAATTTCTTACAATCTTTTGTATTTCTGAGGTATCAGTTGTGATTTCCCCTCTTTCAGTTCTGATTCTGTGTATTTGGGTCCTCTGTCTCTTTTTCTTGATGAGTCTGGATAAGGGCTTGTCAACTTTGTTTATTTTTTCAAAGAACCAGCTCCTGGACCTGTTGATTCTTCGAATTGTACTTTGAATCTCTGAGTTATTTAGTTCTGCTCTGATCTTGATGATTTCCTTCCCTGTACTTGCTCTGGGCTTTGTTTGTTGTTGCTCCTCTAGTTCTTGCAGCTTTGTGGTTAGGTTGTTTTTATAAACTTCTTGTAACCTTTTTTGGAAGGCCTGTATTGCTATAAAGTTCCCCCGAGAACTGCCTTTGCTGTATCCCATAGGTATTGTGCTGTTGTGTGTTCATTGTCATTTGTTTCCAGGAACTTTTTGATTTCATCTTTGATCTCATTGTTGACCCCTTCATTGCTTAAAAGCAATTCAGTCTCCATGAGTTAGAGAATTTTTGGGTTTTTCTCTTGAATTTGGTTTGTAGTTTCAAGCCATTGTGGTCTGAGAAGATACTTTGTATGATTTCAATTTTCCTGTATTTGTGGAGGCTTGTCTTGTGACATACCATGTGGTCTATCTTGGAGAATGATCCATGTGCATTTGAAAAGAATGTGTATTTTGCTTCTTTGGGGTAAAAGACTCTGTATATATCAGTTAGGTCCATTTCCTCTAGAGTGTTGTTCAATGCCACAATATCTCTGGGGATTTTTTGTTTGGGAGATCTGTCCATTATTGATAGGGGGGTATTAAAATCCTCTACTATTAGTGTGTTGCTGTCTATGTCTTTCTTAAAGTCTTCTAAGATTTTCCTTACATATTTCGGAGCTCCTATGTTGGGTGCGTATATGTTTATCAGAGTTATTTCTTCCTGATGGATTGTTCCCTTGAGTATTATGAAATGTCCATCTTTGTCCCTTTTTATGTCCTTCATTGTAAAATCTATTTTATCTGAAATCAGTATTGCTATTCCAGCTTTTTTTTTCATGTCCATTTGCTTGATATATAGTTTTCCATCCCATCACTCTTACTCTGTGCCGATCTTTTGTTCTGAGGTGGGTCTCTTGAAGACAGAATATATGTGGGTCATGTTGTCTTATCCATTCGGCTACCCTATGTCTTTTGATTGGTGCATTTAATCCATTTATATTTAAGGTTATTATTGATTGATACTTATTCATTGCCATTTTCTCCCTTTGTGTCTGTGTGTTCCTCTTTGGCTTTCTCTGTTTCTTCATTTTATTTGTTTAATTATTTTTATAGCAGACCCTTTAGCATTTCTTGCAATGCTGGTTTGGTATAGATGTATTCTTTGAATCTTTTTTGGTCTGGGAAGCTCCTTATTTCTCCTTCTATCTTGAATGAGAGCCTTGCTGGGTAGAGTATTCTTGATTGCAGGCCTTTGTTTACCATTCCCTGAAATACTTTTTGCAATTCCCTTCTGGCTTGAATTGTTTCTGTTGAATAATCATTTGATAGTCTTATTGGAGCCCCTTTGTATGTTATTTGTTTTTTCTCTTTTGATGCTTTTAGGATTCTCTCTTTGTCTTTGAAATTTGCCATTTTCATAATAATGTGCCTTGGTGTTGGTCTGTTTGGGTTGATCCTCATTGGGACCCTCTGTGCTTCCTGAACTGGAATCATGTTTTCACTCATCATGTTAGGGAAATTTTCTATCATGACTTTTTTGAACAGGTTTTCCATTCCTTGTTTCTCTTCTCCTTCTGGTATCCCTATGATATGGATGTTGTTACATTTCATGTTGTCCTGCAGCTCTCTTAACCCCTCTTCAGTCTTATTCAGCCTTTTTTGATTATTCTCTTGTACTCTCTTGGAGTATTTGTCTACATTATCCTCCAACTCGCTGATCCGGTCCTCTGCTTCCTCTAACCTACTGTTGATTCCTTCTACTGTGTTCTTAAATTCAGAAATTGTATTCTTCATTTCCTTCTGGCACTTATTAATAGTTTCCATGTCCTTTTTCATGCTGTTGTAATTCTCAGTAAGTTCCTTGTAACTTCCCTGGAGTTCTTTGTAATTTCCCTGGAGTTCTTTGTAGTTCTCCTGGAATTGTTTACAGTTTTCTTTGATGTGGCTGAGCTCACTGAGCTTCTCTCTCATCATTCTTTTGAATTCCTTATCTGATATTCCAGGTGCCTCTGTTTTATTTTGTGTTCTTTCTGTGGATTCTTCCTTTCCTTTTGGTGATGGACTGATTCTTTTTTTCCCCATTTTGGGTGTCTGTTCTTGTTTGCTTTTTATTTATTTATTTATTTTTGTTCTTTCCTTGGGTTAATCTACTTTGCTTCCTTGCCTTAGTTGAACACCCTTCTGTGATAGGGGATTTGTGGAGTTCAATGTTGCCGTCTCCCAGCTTTTCTCCACTTGCTGTTCTTGCTGTGTCCTTTATTTGGGCTGTCTGGTTGTATTCTGGGCCTGTGGGCTTTTAGCAGAAACAAAAAGAAAAACAAACAAACAAACAAACAAACCAAAAAAAGCAAAAAACCAAACCAAACAAAAAAAATGCTAAAGGAAAAAGGAAATAAAAATGATAATAATAATCAGAAGAAAGGGTTTAGATGGCTGTTCACCCTTAATAATCCCTGACTGGTCCAGATGGAGTCTGGACCTAAGGGCTTTTAGCAGAGGGGGAAAAGAAAAAAGAAAAAAAGGGAGAAAGTCACAAGATAAAGAGAAATCAATATTAATAAAGAAAAGGTTTAGGTGTCTGTTCACCCTTTATGGTCTCTGTTTGGTCCAGGAGGAGCCAGGATCAGTGGGCTTTATCAGGGAGAAAAGAAAGGAGAAAGAAAGAAAGGAAAAACAAAAAAAAAAAAAAAAAAAAAAAAAAAAAAAAAAAAAAAAAAAAAAAAAAAAAAAAAAAAAAAAAAAAAAAAAAAAAAAAAGAGGGGGAGAAAGTTACAAGACAAAGAGAAATCAATATTAATAAAGAAAGGTTTTAGCTGTCTGTTCCCCCTTTATGATTTCTGATTGGTCCAGGTGGAGCCAGAACCTGTGGACTTTACCAGGAAGAAAAAGAAAATAAAAAATAAAAAAATAAAAAATAAAAAAAGAGGAAGGAAGAAAAGAATAAAGAAAGGGTTTAGGTGGCTGGGGAAGGGAGGAATACTTAGATTGAGGACTGGGAATGCGTTATAGCCACAGAGTGAGTAGACTTTAATTCGAGAGTAGGGGGAGGGTCTTGGGTATTTAGGTGGATTGAGGTATGGGGGGGATGAAGAATATGTGAGAAGTAACTTTTGCAAAGGGTATGTTGGGGATTAATAGTTCATATTGCTCTCTGTATAACTCAGGTGCTTGAGATTAGAAGCAATCCCTTTCCTGAGGCTGCCTCTTTTTCTTGGTCAGGACTTTACAGTCTATAGTCTATACTCTAGCCAGTCTTGGCGCGTGGCAGGGCCTCTGATTGTCACAGTCAGGGCTGATTCTGAGTGTCTGCCCCCAGGTAGGCTGGGCCTTCCGCAGCCTAGCTGGGTTTTAGGGCTGCAGGTATTCTGGAGCCCGCAGGGTGCCCCCTCCCACTCCTGGCAGAGGTTCCTGCCCAAGACGAGCACCCAGCACCCCTGCAGGGCAGCCCGCAACTTTGCCGGTCCCTGTGACGACTGACTGCCCCCCCTCCCCACCCCCGCAGTTCCGGGAGGAGGCCGCCCTTGTCCGTCAACACTGTCTGGGGTCGCCTACACTGCCCCACCCTTCCGGGGCGGGCACCACTCCTCCAAGCCAACCAGCTCTCTGAGGAGTCCTTTAGGAGGCCTCTGTGATGAACCCCTGCCAGGCGTGGGCGGTGCGGCCTTTGTCTCCAGCAATGTGGGGTCAGTTGCCCCTGCTACTAGTTTCTGGCTAGCCAGCTCGCAGTTTGGAGTTTCTGCAGAGCCTAGGGGCCTGTGTGGTTGTGCAGGGCTGGGCCTTCCCCCTCTCAGGGGCTTCTAGCTGCTGTTTCCCCGGTGGCCCAACAGCACCGTTTTCGGCCCTCTCGCCACCCCAGCCGGTGCACTTCCCTGCTCCCCAGCTCTAGCTTCCCACAGGACTCTTCTCCACCTCTAGCCCAGTGAGGAGCCTCCTCTCCCTGTTGCCATAGTGAGTCTCTCACACAGTCCCTCCCCTGCAAGAGTTTAATTGCGCGTTCCCTACGGCGTTTGCCCTTGCTGCCCGCACTTCACTGTTGAGACTTCTAGTCACCAGGGATCCCGGAGCTGGCCTCACTCAAAGGCGCCCCTCTGGGCAAAGCCACCACTGCCCAGAGCCGACCTCGACCTGCCAGCCGGTCAGTGGAAAATGCCTCACCTACTGTCCTGCTGGCCTCCTCTGCCTCTGAGCTGTACTCCCCTGTGTCCAGATGCTGCCCGCTCCAATTGCTAGGGTGCTGAAGACGTCTCATGCTCCCTATCTTGTCCTTTAGCTGCTTTGGTACTCGAGAACACAATCAGCACTGCTCTCTACTCTGTCGCCATCTTCTCAGATTGCAAGTTTTGATTCCCACTCGGGCACATACCTAAGTTGTGGGCTCAACCCAAAGTCAGGTGCAACCAATTGATATTTCTCTCTCTCTCTCTCCCTCTCCCTCCCTCCCCCTCCTTTTTACCCACCCTTCCCTTCCTCCTTTCTTTTATCTCTAAAATCAGTAAATGTGCCCTTGGGTGAAGATATAAAAATTTCATTTAAAATATTGCTGCAAAAATTGGTGGCTGAAGCAACACGAGTTTATTCACTTTTAGTTCTGGAGATCAGAAGTCCAACATGGGTCTCGCTGAGCAAACACCAGTAGACAGGGTTGCTTCTCATTCTGGAGACCCAGGAGAGAATTGTCTTTTTCTTCCAGCTTCTAGAGCCCACCCACATTTCTTGGTTCACTTCCTTCACTTTCAAAGCCAAGGGCATGGTATCTGTCTTTGTCTTTTTTCACTAGTCATATTTCCCTCTCATCTTAACCAGGCAAAATACTCCACTTTGAATGACCCATGTGATTTTAAGGTCATTGTATCCACCTGGACAATCCAAGAGAATATCCCCATTGCAAAGTCCTTAACCACACTGGAGAATTCCTTTTGAATATGTAAATAAATGTATGCTCAGATTCAAGGGATTAGAACATGAACAACAGGTGGGTGGGGAGGCATTATTCTACCTACTATAGCTGCCAACACCCAGGACAGTGCCTGACATGAAGTAAACTCTTAAGTATTTGTCAAAGGCAATTGTATTTAAAGATCGAACATCTTTAAAGTGCACAGCAGATACTCATCACATAGACAAGATCTTAGTTTTATGCATTATTTACAGGCACATGCCCAGCACTTAAGGGGAAACTAAAAACACTAAAACGACAAACATGAACAACACTCTGTCCCTGCTCCAGTGACTGTTCTTTCTTCCTGGAGGTTTATTCCTTGGCCTTCAAGATCAAGTGCTCCTGCTGCAAAAGAAAGAGGCAGAATTATTAAGAGGTTGTATAGAGTGGACCCTCACTAGCCTTCATTTCAGACCTTGGTTTTACTAATTATTTGCCTGAAGATAGCTCTGCCCATTTTAGAATTGTTACCCTTCCACTGAGTGATTCACTAGTGAGCCCCAAACATAGGGCAATTAAAAAACAATGCAAACTCTTGAGTCTGCCGTGGTGGGTACCTAAGACTCTGTCACTGTTTTTCTTATTCATTTGAGTTCATCTACCTGTAGTTGGGGAACAACATGACCAGACACTGGAATGTTCTGGTTTGGTTTGACCATCTATGGGTTGGCATCATATTATTAATGGCTGTGCCTTAATTCCTCAGATTTTCTGGTTTGTGTTTCAGACTGAGTGGTGCAAGGGATGAAAAATCAATACCCTGTGGTCCCCACTGGTACGCTGCGTCACAAAGCAAAGTGTGTCACATGTTAAGAATGCAAAACTTAGACAGTCAGCCATCGGAACAACAGCATGGAACATGTGGTCTGATGCTTGCTCCTCTTAAGATGTGATTTGGAATATCAGTACCGAGGTCTCATGATGAATGAATGCACTTCCATGTGTGAGCTAAGGTTGTGTTCTCTTTTTACCTCCTTTTGGTTAAAAGTTCAGACTGATGGGATAAGCTCAAAAACTCTACAGATCAATCTCAATAATCCAGTGATTAAAAGGCTCTGAAAGCCAGGTGGCCTGGGTTAAAATCTTGAACCCACCATTTACTATCTGTGTGACCTTGGACTAGTAGTTTAATCTATTCCTGTTTCTTTTACCATAATATGATAATACAAGCCATCCCTATCTAACAGGGTAGTTATGAAGATAAAATGAGTTAACACAGTGTAAGCACTTAGAACTATGCCTGATATATAAAGCAAGTGCTTGATAAAAGTTTACTATAATTTTATGACTCCTACCAATATCACAGTAATAAGCAAATAGCCAGCACCTAACTATGAAAAGGTGTGCAGGGTAGCCAACAAGGTAAGAAAAAATGATAGTCTCTTCTGAATATATATTCTTCATAATATGTCCCTAGGAACACATTGTCTGCAAAAGATGTTAATAGGAGTTCTGAGTTACAGGGTACCACAGCTATAAATATTTGGGAAATTTCTCCTCTTGGAGATTTATGCTACACATTAGTACTTTAACGTTAAGGTTTTTGCTAGAGCCTGGAGTAGGGAAGGTAATTTGACTTGGTGTAATCCAGTCTGTCCCCAATGTGTTTGACTGCAGAATGCTTGGTGGGGATGGCTATCTTTCTGGTGTGTATTGGGAGGATGGGCGGTGAAGGTGGTGGTTATTGCTTCATTGTTTCTAGCATTTGTTCATTGCTCCAGGAGCTAGTGTGTCCTCTCTAGGGCACACTTTATGATCATATTCATTTAATGTCCATATGGGGATCTGAATTAAATACCCAGAGTGTGAGACAGTAGGACTTGGATGAGGCCTGAGAATCTGCATCTCTAACTAGCTGCTGCTGCTGGGCTGCAGGCAGCACACCAAGTAGCAAGGCTTTCAAAGCAGTCTCTTGATGACCAGAAGAGGAAATGTATGGGGATGATCAGAAAATACCATAGTTATGTAGGAGGAGGAAATGATGGCCTCATGTGGAGGCTCTCAACCTTCACTGCACATTAGAATCATGTGGAGTCATTCAGAAAAGAACACACCTATTTGGACTCTGAACCCTGAGATTCTTTCTTTCTTTTTTTTCCTCCCCTGTGTCCTGCTTACCTGTTCTCCTAGTGTTGGACTCCCTGGGATGACAAACAACCCTGTGATTCACATTCATTTACAAGCAATCTGGACCACAACCTCTCTAGGGCCAGGATAGGGCTTTGTCCACTTGGTATGACCTATAAACATGAGTGGGGCAGCATTGTGGGATTTTTCTCCTTTCCTTTTCATGAAGATTCATCTTCATTTTAATGTTTGCCAGTTCAGTGTCAAATTTAGTGGGGCTCCCCTGTACCCACTCTGGAAAGAGCAAAGAAAGAAAGTTGGCTGTTAAGTAGATGCTCAGGGTAGGCCAGAGGGAAAATTGCTGATGCTTTATGAGAGATGTTGGCTTTGGGTCAGGCTCTGAGAGCAGAGGTGAAGGCACTGATCGCCTATTTAGGAGAGCTATTCAGCCTGGCTGTGGTGCACAGGGGATATCCCGTGTGATAGCCCCAACTTACACAACCATTTTATCTGAGGAGAAGCCACCAGCCACCCATCAGTTAGCCTGGCAGAGACTTTCTAGAACTGGGAAAACCTCAGGAGGGCAAGCGAGCTTAGAACCTTCCCAATAGGGAGCAGTGATCAAGTCAAGTGCTTGCTTTCTTGATCCATCCCCAGAGATTATGCTTTCACAGGTTTGCAGCTGGGTCCCCAGTGTTGGTGGTTTTTCACAGGCCTCCCATATGAGTCTACTGACCAGTCAGGTGGGAGAACCACTGATTTAGTAGAGAGACACCTGATTCTGGAGTCAGAGAGCCCAGTTCTAAATCGCAGTTCCAAATTAGTCATGAGGCTCTAAATAATATAGTTATCTGCATCTCTATCCCCCCAATTGTAGAAGAGGGCAATAATGATATGTAACCTCAAAGAATCTTTGTGAGGATTAAAGGATATGTTAGTAAACTAAAGTCCAGTTTCTAACACCTGGTAAAGGCTAATAAATATTCGCTTTCATAACAATTACTGTCACTATTATTGTTGTTATTATTTGGTAACAGAGATTCCTAGGTCATTTTCTCTTTCTTTCTTTCTTTCTTTCTTTCTTTCTTTCTTTCTTTCTTTCTTTCTTTCTTTCTTTCTTTCTTTTTTTCTTTCTTTCTTTCTTTCTTTCTAAGATATTGCATCAGTTACAAGCTAAAACCAGATAAGCATATATTTAATTTTCTTAATAAATGGAGAACGGTGTTATATGTCTATTGGACATATGTGTACTTACCTGGGGGAGCCCACTTTTGGCCTGAACTGCCTGAAACAAGGATCCAATAGGCTGCAATCTCCCTAAGAACAAGCAACACACAGATGTTTCTTTAAACTGTGGTATCCCCAATGCCTTTGCTGTTTGCATTGAATAAATGATGGGAACTGTTGCAAGTGGAGATATGTCAACTTCTGTCTGCACACACTAGTTTGTTTTAGTGATTGAAAATAACAAGATGGTCATAATAAAGAACTGAGCACTGCCAAAATTTGCTTTATTTACTCTAGTAATTTTATCGTGTTGATTTCCTTTCTTCATTACAGAATTAGACAACTGAGTATCATTTCTTGTGTTTTCTCTAAAGTCAGCTATCAGCTGTGTCCTCTGCCCTCTTCCACTATTCTACCCAAATGCTGTCTAAAATTAAACAGCTTTTAATTCTTCTGCCCTGTCCTGGTTCCTTCTCCCTTTTCCCTCCACCTAGCTTTCTTACTCTCGTTGTGGTCTGTGCTCAGTATCAGTTTACTTATGTAATTCCTAGTTCTAAGTTCAATTGATCTCTTCCACATTGGGTTTTCAATTAGTTTGTGATTTTGGGGACTAAAGGAGTGGTCTCTATGTTTTTGTCTTCTCATAGTATCATGTGACTAGAAATGCTTAATGACTTTTCTGTTGTTCCATGACAACTACAAATTGTATTCAAGTTCAACAGAGGTCTTATAAAATGTAGGGCATTACACTCCTATCCATTTTTTTTTTTTTCCTTTTTCTGGGAAATGAGGAAACCAAGACCTGCTCCCGTCACTATCATCCCAATAGGATATAAAAATGTTCTAGAGAACATTTGTGAAAGAACTTTCCAAATGCCCTTGGAGAAAAAGCATTACTTTACTCACCAGTATTTTGAATATCATGAGAGTTTGAATTACGAATGAGTACACCCAAGCACATAATCAGGTAAGGACACTTTCAGACTCATTGTGGACACTGCTCACAGGCAAAATGGATTGTGCAGCTACAATTGCTAGAGCCCAGGGGATTTGAGACCTCAGCTATATTCATCTAATTCAGGAAAGACTGGAAATAGCTCCTGCACTTTCAGGGCTGAGGAAAATAAAGACTTTTCACATTTACCCTGAAGATGGAGCCATTTAACATTTTGGATACTTTGTGATTTCAAAATGTAGAACTTTAAATTGACTTTGCTTTGAGACAATCATGTTCTAGGATCTCATTTTTCCCTTAAATGTGATGGTTGCTTTCTAGCTAGCAAAAAGAATATTACCAATATTTGGTTATGGTCATGGGAATATAGATACTAGCTTATGAGCTTGCACATACTTATAGAGGTCACGTTTTTCCTGTTTACCTTTTGCTATGGATTCAGGAAATTAAATATTCTCCAATTATGTTTAGAATTCCCATAACTGATGGCTTCCTGAAAATTAAAGTATATTTTAGAAGTAGTGTGACAGAGGGAATATATTTATTTCAGATGTCCTTGTATTAAACACAAGGTTCTTATTGAATCTTGAATCTTTCAATCAGGGGGATCCTAATGTCATCTTGTCTCTCTTTTTGTGCAGTCCTTTAAGACTTTTATCAGATTAATGTATCTATGTTTATTTCTGTAACTCCTTAATTTAACCTTACTTTATATATTTAGCAATGGCTTATCTATTTTCACTTGTGACTAAAGGTAAAGTAGGTACATATGGGTATTTTCTGTCCTCAAGCTCCTATAGCTGAACATCTTCACAAAAAGAGGATGCAAACTCCAACAAATTAGGGGCCAAAGCATCTCATTCAGAATGTAAATTGCCCATATTAGGAAGGAAATAGGAAATTGAGATACACTGTGCCAACAAGCCATCTGGAGGGCCTCAGGGGCCGGGCTCAGGTGAGGCATAAGAATGTGTGGATGACAATAGCACAGGAGAGCAGCTGTCTTACTATAGGGCGGGTGCAAGTGGTCAGGAATCTAGGAGCCCAAAGAAAGCAAGGTGCCCCCAAAACAATTGTTGAGTAACTCTTGGATGTGTTAGATGAGAAGAGGGGCCACATGGGGGTGTTTCCTCCTTAAACTGTTCAAGCCTGAGGCTCCAAGACTGTGATTATGATGCAGGTATCTTCTTGAGAACAGGTGTTGTCTTTGGTGGCTCTTCTACTTCACTTCCTGAGAGGCTGAATCCCCTTTCCATGTCACTTATGCCCACAACTGAGGCCATTTGATCTTTTCTGGTAGGCTTGGTCCTGTGAAAGACAAATTATGACCTTAGAAAGTATCTAAGTGCTGGAGACCTGACCCCATGCTGGGACCCTCTAATGTCTTGGACATGGGCCATTGTTTACTGGCTGAGCTCCATATTAAGCCTCATGTCAGTCTGTAACCCTAAAAGGACTACCAGCTTAGAGGCTGTATGACAACTTCTACTACAACTATTATTACTACTGCTGTGCTACTGCTTTTCATCATCTTCCTCCTTCCCACCTTCTTATATTATTATTGTCGCTATTATTTTTAGATATCTATGAAGTAAATTAACCCAAAACTTAGTATATGAAATCAAAAACATTTATATTGTTCATACTTTTTGTGGGTCAGGAGTTTGGGAACTGCTTTCTGGGTTTCATCATTTTCTATAATAGTAGCTGTAAGTTTTTGCATAATGCTTTTTTTTTAACATTTTTTTAATGGTTATTCTCTTAACATTTGTCCCAATTTACCCCCTTGCTCTCCTCTGCCCCACCCCAACCATGGACACATAGTCACTCCCTACCCTGTTGTCCATGTTCATGGATCATTTATACATGTTCCTTAACTAGGTTCTTCCCATTATTTTCCCTCTTACTCACCTTGTCTTTCCCCTCTGGTCACTGTCAGTCTGTTCCTTGTATCCATGCCTCTGGTTCTATTGCACTTATTTGTTTGTTTTGTTCATTAGGTTCCTCTTATAGGTGAGATCATATGGTATTAATTATTTGCTGCTTGGCTTATTTCACTTAGCATAATACTCTCCAGTTTCATCTATGCTGTCATGAAAAGTAGGAATTCTTTCTTTCTTTTTGCTGCATAGTATTCCATTATGTAAAAGTACCTTGCATTTTTAATTCATTCATTTCTGATGGGTACTTAGGCTGTTTCTAGTATTTGACTATTGTAAATAATGCTGCTATGAACATAGAGGTGCATAGGCTCTTCTGAATTGGTATTTCAGGATTCTTAGGATATAATCCCAGTACTGGATCAAAAGGCAGTTCCAATTTTAGTTTTTTGAGGAAATTTCATACTGTTTCCTCCAGTGGCTGCACTGGCCTGCATTCCTACCAAGGTTCCCTTTTCTTCACATCTTTGTCAGCTCTTGTTGTTTGTTGATTTTAATGATGACCATTCTGACCTTTGTGGGGGGTGGCATCTTATTGTGGTTTTAATTTTCATATTTCTGATGTCTAGAGATGTTGAGTTTTGAGCATCCTTTCATATGTGTATGGGCCCATTGTATGTCTTTCTTGGAGAAGTGTTGATTCACGTCCTTGTCCATTTTTAAATTTGATTGCTTATATTTCTGGTGTTGAGTCATTTGAGTTCTTTATGTATTTTGAAGATCAAACGCTTGTATGAGGTTTCATTGGGAAATATCTTTTCCTGTACGGTTTGTTCCCTTTTTATTATGATGATGTTTTCTTTAGCTGTGCAGAAGTTTTTTGATTTGGTGTAGTCCCATTTGCTTATTCTTTTTCATTTCCCTTAACCTAGAGGATATGTATTGGTAAAAATATTGCTGCATACGATAGCAGAAATTTTACTATCTATATTTTCTTCTATAATTTTTATGGTGTCACAGCTTATGTCTAAATCTTTTACCCATTTTGAGTTTATTCTGGTGTATGGTATAAGTTGGTGGTCTAGTTTTATATTTTTGCATGTGCCTGTCCAGATCTTCCAACACCATTTATTGAAGAGGCTATTTCACTTCATTTTATGCTTTTGCCCCCTTTGTCAAATAGTAATTGACTGTAGAGGCCTGGGTTTATTTCTGGGCTCTCTCTTCTGTTCCATTGATCTATGTATTTGTTCTTATGCCATTACCAGACTGTTCTGATTTTTGTGGCCTTGTAATATCGTTTGATATCAGATATTATGACTTCTACTTTATTCTTCTTTCTTAAGATTGCTAAGGCTTTTTAGGGTATTTTTTGGTTCCATATAAATTTTTGGAATATCTGTTCCAGATCTTTGAAATATACCATTGGTATTTTAATAGAGATTACATTGAATCTATAGATTGCTTTGGGTAGTGTGGACATTTAAATGACCATAATTCTTCCAATCTATGAGCACAGTATATACTTCTGTTTATTTGTATTATCCTTAATTTCTGTCTTCAGTGTTCTATAGTTTTCCAAGAACATATTTTTTTACCTCCTTGATTAAGTTTATAACTAAGTACTTTATTTTTTCCTGTTGCTATAGTAAATGGCATTTTTCCCCTCATTTCTCTTTCTGATATTTCATTGTTGGTGTATAAAATGCCTTCAATTTCTGAATATTGACTTCGTATCCCACTATTTTGCTGTACTCACTTACTAGTTTGAGTAGTTTTTTGTGGAGTCTATAGGGTTTTCTCTGTACATTTCTCTGTATAAATGTTTGCAGATGATCATGCCATCTGCAAATAATGACAGTTTTCCTTCTTTCCAATTTGGATGCCTTTTATTTCCTTTTCTTATTTGATTGCTGTGGCTAGAACTTCCAATATTATGTTGAATAAAAGTGGTGAAAGTGGACACTCTTGTCTTGTTCCTGATCCTAGGGGAAAATATTTTAGTTCTTGTCCACTGAGAAGGATGTTGGCTGTAGGATTCTTGCATATGGCCTTTATTATATCTATTCTCACTTTGCTGAGCATTTTTGTCATAAAAGGGGGCTGTACTTTATCATCATGTATTGATATGACCCTGTGATTTTTGTCTTTCATTTTATTTATGTAGTATATTACATTTATTTATTTGTGAATACTATACCGTTCTTGCATCCCTGGGGTAAATCCCCTTTGAACATGATGTACGATCTTTTTAATGTATTGCTGGATATGGTTTGCCAATATTATTTGAGGATTTTAGCATCTATGTTCATCAGTGATATTTGCTTATAACTTTTTTTGTTTGTTATGTCTCTACCTGGTCTTGCAATTAGTATAATAATGACCTCATAAAAAGAAGTTTGAAGTCTTCCCTCTTCTTGAATTTTTTGGAATTGTTTGAGAAAGATAGGAGTTAGCTCTTCCCGAAATGTTTGGTAAATTCTGCCTATGAAGCCATCTGGTTCAGGGCTTTTGTGTGGCTAGAGTTTTTTCATTACTGCTTCAATTTCACTAGTTGTTGTCAGTCTATTCAGGCTTTCTGCTTCATCTTGATTCAGTTTTGGAAGATTACATGTTCCTAGAGATTTATCTATTTCACCCAGATTGTCAAACTTTTTGGCATATGGTTGTTCATAGCAATTTCTTACAAGCCTTTGTCTTTCTCTGATATTAGTTGTGATTTCTCCTCTTTTGTTTCTGGTTTTATTTATTTGAGTTCCCTCTCTGGTTTTTTGTTGTTGTTATTGTTTTGTTTTGTTTTGTTTTGGTGTGTGTGTGTGTGTGATGAGTTTCATTAAAGGCCTGTTGATTTTGTTTATCTTTTCAAAGGATCCACTCCTGGATTTATAGATCCTTTGAATTATTCTCTTAGTCACTATGTCATTTAATTCTGGTCTGATTTTGATTATTTACTTTCTTCTATTAGCTCTGGGCTTTGTTTGTTGTTGTTCCTCTAGTTCTTATAGCCATATGGTTAGGTTCTTAATTTGAGTTTCCTCTATGATATTTAGGTAGGCCTGTATTGTTATGAGTCTCCCTTTCAGGACTGCCTTTGTTGTAGCCCTTAGGTTTTGGGTGTTGTGTGTTCATTTTCATTTGTTTCCAGAAACTTTTTAATTTCTTCATTGATTTCATCGTTTACTCATTCATTATTTAGTAACATGTTATTCAGTTTCCACAAATCTGAATGTTTTTGAGTTTTTTCCTTGTGGTTGATTTCTAGTTTCAAGCCATTGTAATCTGAGAAGATGATTACTATGATTTCGTTTTTCTTGAATTTGTTGAGGCTTGTTTTGTGTCCTACCATGTAGTCTATCTTTGAAAATATTCCATGCACACTTTAAAAGAATGTATATATATTTTTCATTGGGGTAAAATGTTCTGTGTATATTAAGTCCATTTGACCTAGAGGGTTGTTCAATGCATGCAACAATACCCTTGTTGTTTCTTTGCTTGGCAGATCTATCCATTGTTGAAAATAGGGTGTTAAAATCCGCAACTATGAGTGTGTTGCTGCTGATGTCTTTCTTGAATTCTTCTAAGATTTTCCTTATATATTTCGATGTTCCTGTTTTGGGGGCATACATGTTTACAAAGATTAGATCTTCTGTTTTTTTGTTTTGTTTTTTTAAATTTTATTTATTTATTTTAAGTTTAATTTTATTGTTGTTGTACTACATCCATCCCCTTTTTGCTCCCCTCTGTCCTCTTCCAGGATTAGATCTTCTTAATGGATTGTTCCCTTAAGTATTACAGATTGTCCTACTTTGTCTCTTTTAATGGCCTTTGTTTTGAAAAAATATTTTGTCTGATATAAGTGTTGCTACCCAGGCTTTTTTTTTAAAATGCCCATTTGTTTGAAACAATTTTTCCTATCCCCTCACTCTCAGTCTGTAAAGGTTGTTCTGTGGTGGGTCTCTTGTAGACAGCATATACGTGGGTCATGTTCTATCTATCCAGCTACCCTATGTCTTTTAATTGGATCATTTAATCCACTTATTTCTAAGGTTATTATTGACAGATACTTATTCATCCCCATTTTTCCCTTATACCTATGTTTCTCTCTTTCTTCATTTTCTTATTTATTTATGTATTTATTATTTTTAGAGAGCAGGAAAGGGAGAGAGGCAGAGAGGCAGAGAAACATCAAGGTATGGTTGCCTTTCAGCTGCCTCCAGCTACAGACCTGGCTGGAGACTTGGCTTGCAACCTTACTGTGTCGTGGCTGGGGGAATCGAACCTGCGACTTTTGGGTTCACAGGCCAGCACCTTATCCATTGAGCCACCAGCCAGGGTCTTCATTTTCTTAAAGCAGTCCTTTTATCATCTCTTTCAATGCTGTTTTGGTGGAGATGTATTCTTTCAGCCTTCTTTTGTCCAGAAAACCTTCCATTTTGAATGAGAGCCTTGCTTGGTAAAGTAGTCTTGATTGCAGGCTTTTGCTTTTCATAACTTGGAATATTTCTTGCTATTCCCTTCTGGCTTAAAGTGTTTTTGTTGTAACATCAGCTGATAGCCTTATCAGAGCTCCATTTTATGTTACAAGCTGCTTCTCCCTGCTGCTAAGATTTCCTATTTGTCTTTAAATTTTGCTATTTGAATCATGATGTGTCTTAGAATGGGTCTTCTTGTGTTCATCTTGATTGGGACCCTCTGTGCTTCCTGAACTTACATGACTTTTTCTCTCATCAAATTAGGGAAGTTTTCTGTCACTACTTTTTCAAACAGGTTTTCTATCTCTTGCTTCTCTTCTCATCCTCCTAGTATCCCTATGACAGTAATATTATTACATTTCATGTTGTCTTATAGCTCCCTTAAACACTCTTGATGACTTTTTGGGAATTTTTTATTTCATTGTTCTGTCTGGGAATTTTTTCTACCTGTCCTCTAGCTGCCTGATTTGATGCTCTGCTTAATCTAGCCTGCTTTTAATTCCTTGCACTGTGTTCTTCATTTGAGTTTTTGTATTCTTCATTTCCTCCTGGCTCTTATTGATGCTGTCTAGGTCCTTCTTCATGCTGGTGTAGTTTTCATTAAGTCCCTTCTATCTTCTACAGAGTTCTTTGTAGTTCTAACTGGTTTCCTTGAGTATCCTTAAAATTATTATTTTGAAGTTTATGTCTGACAGTTTGCTTGCCTGTATTTCATTTATCACTTTTTCTGGGGATTCCTCCTTTACTTTTGATTGGGGGTTGTTGCTGTCTCCCCATTATAGGTGATTCTTCTTGTTTGTTTCTGCATCTTAGATTGATGTACTTTGACTCACTGTTTTCATGGGGTGACTTTCTGTGGTGGGAGACACGCCAGACTCAGTGATGAAGTCTTCTTAATCTCCTGAGCTTGATGTTCTTGGGATTTATTTCATGCCATTTATGTGGGCTCCCTGGTTGTAGTTGGAGTTGCTGTTGGTTCATCTTTTGGTGAGTCTTTCTCTCCAGCTGGCTAACTGAGAGTCACTCTGGCCATCTCATCTTGTATGCTGTTGTGTAGGTGGTATAAGAACAAAACTAAACAGCCCAGGAACAAAACCCACACCTTTAAAAATAACCCCAACCCACAGCCACACTATTAACAGCAAGTGAACCATTATTAATTAAGGTGTTTAGGGATTAAGACTATTGTAAGAAAGAAAAAAATGAATATGAAATGACTAGCAGAAAGAAAAATGATTTTGAGAGGGTAGGGGGAGGAGGAGTAATACTAAGAGTAGGGAGTAGAGACAAGGTGAAGGAAGAAAATATAGTTTACATAGTAAATAAAAAAGGGAGGGAAGAATGTAGAACAGAGTAAGGGAAGGGGTGCTTATAGTATTAGGTTTAAACAAAAATTAAAATATATATATATATATATATATATATATATATATATATATACATACACACATATATGTGTGTGTGTGTGTGTGTGTGTGTGTGTGTGTATCATGAGAGACAAAAGAAAAAATGGAACCAAATTGAGAGAGAGCTGCCACAGCAATATCAACAATAAAGATCAAAGATTAATAGAGGTGGATGGGAGTAAGAGGGAAATAAGAAAGTAAGAAAAGCTAAAGAGATGTCTAGAGGAAAGAGAAGTGATTTTGAAAGGATAGAAGGAGAAGAGATACTGAGACTGAGGAATGAAACTAGGCTAAGACAGGGAACAATTAAAATTTGAAATAAAAACAAAAACAAAAACAAAGGGTAGGAGAAGACAAAATGGAGTAGGAGAGTGGAATGTTAAATTTGAGATTTGAAATACAAAACTAGTGAAGATCTAGAAATAAAATTGATGAAATGTAACAACAACCATATCCATAACCAATGAGTGAAGATTGATAAAGGTGGAAAAATCATAAGGATATCTTAAGAATGGGAAAAAGAACATGAGATGATAAATGACAAGAAAAATAGTTTTGAAAGGCTGCAGTGGGTAGAATTAGTAAGAGTGTGGACTAGAAACGAGTCATAATAAGAAAAAAATTTATAATGAAAATTAGAAGAGGAAAAAAGAAGGTAAAATGAATTAAGAGAAGGGAAATATGAGATTTGAAATAAACTATAATATAAACTAGTTTATATATATAAACTATAATATAAACAATACACACAAGCTTGAAGGACAAGAAATGAATGTTAAAAGCTATGCAGGAAAGAAAATAACACAAATCATGAAGAAGACCAATAGAGAATTTGTCTCAATAGTATCTATTTTTTACCATTTTCTTCTCTTTCAGAATCTTCCCCTAGCCTTGGCTGATAGCACAGTGGTTAAGGTGCCGGCCTGTGAACCCAAAGGTCACAGGTTCGATTCCCCAGCCAGGGGACATAACCAGGTTGCAAACCAGGTCTCCAGTCAGGTCTATGGCTGGAGGCAGGTGAAACGCAACCATACACTGATGTCTTTCTCCCCCTCTGCCTCTCTCCCTTCCCCTCTTTCTAAAATATAATGAAATAAAATAAAAAAATAAAATAATAAAAAAAAAGAATCTTCCCCTAGTGATGTCAGATCATGTCCCAGTTTGGTTCTAGGCATCCTGTTTGAGGCTACTAGTGATCCACAGTCTGTGGCTGTCTCCTTTCATTGTTAATGTAGTCAATCTGTAATCAGCAGTCAGGTTTAAGCTCCATAGGGTGTGGCAGAGTAATTTCTGAGGGTGGAGCTATTGCTTCCCCTGAGGCTGATGCCACTTGGAGGTGAGTGGTTTGCCTGAGAAGGATAACTCCTGCAGTATGGGGGATAACTCTGCATGCAGGTCCCATTGGCTGCTCCCTGAGTTCTTTTCCAAAAGCCTCTATCCCCAAAATTTCCTCAAGCTTCTCTAGTACACTGTGCCCTCTCTTTGCTGTATCCCAGGATAAATGGCTACAAATGAATTTTTTTTGTGTGTGTGTTGGCCTTTTAAAAAGTTCTCCACATCTCCAGCTATCTCTCCCTGGAATATAGAAGTCCTGCTGCTTTTCACAGCTGGACATTATCTGGGTGACTTTCTGGTTCTGGTGCTATAGGCTACAAAGCCAAGCCTGGAGTTTAGGCCCCATACTTCTCAGGGGAAAGTCCCCATCTCCTGAAATATCCCTCTGGCACTCTAGCTGCCACCCACAGGAGCCCAGTCAGTCCTATTGCATCTCCTTTGCACTATGTACTGGTTATGCTGTAGTGAAATGGCTTCTTCCATATGTCTATGGTTATAAGGCCTCCCTTCAGATACCACTCAGTTGATCATTCTGGGTGACCTCTCTATGTTTCAGCTGTAACCCCAGACTGGTGCTAGGAGGATGTCAGCACAGCTCTCACTCCTCCACCATCTTAGATCCTCATCAAAATCTTTTTTGCATTTTTGAGATGATCATGTGGTTTTATCTTTATTATTATCACATATTACATTGACAGACATATGTCATGGGTGAAATTCTTTTCCTATGTTACTGGATTGGTTTGCTCGTATCTTCTGGAGAGTTTTTTGAGTCAATATTTATAATGGATGTTGCTTTGTAGTATTCTTTTCTTATAGTACATCTCTCTGGTTTGATGGCAGGGTAATAATGGACTTAGTAAATGAATTGGGTTGTATTACTTCATTTTCTATTCTTAAGAGATTTACAAGTGTTGATATTAATTTTATTATTAAAAAAAAAAAAAAACTTTGGTAAAGTTCATCAGAGGAGCCATCTGGGCCTGGGTGTTTCTTTGTGGGAAGTTTTGTGCTCATTAATTTAATTTTTCTTCCTTCCTTCCTTCCTTTTTTTTTTTTTTTTTTTTTTTTTTTTTTTTTTTTTTTTTTTTTTTTTTTTTTTTTTTTTTTTTTTTTTTTTTTTTTTTTTTTTTTTTTCTTTCTTTCTTTCTTTTTTTTTGTATCAATCTAGTCAGGTTTTCTATTTTTCTCAATTTTTATAGTTTGTGTCTTTCAAGGAATTGTTCCATTTTATGTAGGTTATCTTTGTTTTTTTTTTACTATGCAATTTTACATAGTATCCCTATAACAGTTTTAATTTTATTTCTTATTTAAATTTGCAAGTTTGGATTCTTCATTTGTTTATTTTGATTTTCAACATTTTTCATTTAGTTCTTTGATCATACTTGTAATAATTTTTGAAGTCTTTGTCTGTTAAATCCAACATCTGCTGACATACAGAGATGATGTCTAGAGAATGCTCATTTCTTTGAGTATTGGCCACAATTTCTTATTTTTTTGTATGTTTTATAATGTTTTGTTGAAAGGTAGATATTTAGGCAACATTTTTTCCCAGGTGGTTATTGTTGTTGCTGCCTTTGTTGTTTGTATCTTTGTTTATAAACTTATCTGGGCTAAAGCTGTAATGCTTGTTTTCCCCTAGTAGGTGGCCACTCATGCCTTTGCCTAGTTCTTATTGTTGTTATAATTTTTCTACATCTTCTTTTGTTTTTAACCTTAGTTTCCAAGGGCTTTTTCCATTGCCTGTAGCTGAATGACCAAGCAAAAAATTGGTATTAAGGTTGTGTTTGAATACCTGGAGCAACAAGAAGGCTCCTGTTTCCTGTAAGTAGGTCTGTGTGTATGTAGGGAAGTATATCTGGTGTTCAGGCCATTTGCAAATCTTCCCAAGTATTTACATTTGCTGGACCCTTCAGCATCACATTTTCATCTGTGCGCTGCCTTAGGATCAGTCAGAAATGTGTAAACAGCTTAGACCCTTTCCAGGCTCTGCTGAACCTATACATGGTCTCAATTTGGAATATATTTTCCCAACCACAGCCTCAGGCCAGTTATGCCATGAGCACTCTCCAGTTTTCCACCAAGAAGAATATCATGTCTTATAATGAAGCTATTGGGCATAGTCACTGCTTTCCACTCTAAATCAAGTGAACCCTTCTGAGCATGGCAACAAAGCTGGAGGGCCTCAACACTACCCTATCCAGGCTGGACTTCATACTCATTAGGGATGGGGGCAGTCCCCATCTGGGACACCAAATATTCCCACCATTTTTACCTGAAGCCCAGTAGTTTACTAGGTAAATACTTGGATGCATTTGGTTGATTTTTAGAGTGTTGAAAAGTGGGGGTGGGGTTGATTTTGTCTAGCTTTATAGTGATGTCTTTAGAGAGAGGATTTTCTGGCCTCATCACTGAGCCATAGCTGGTAGTCCCAACCACTGTTAATGTACATTTGCATTCTGTCATCAAGCCAAAGGCACAACATGTCAGAAAACTTTATTTAAAATCATAATTATGGTTTCTGAATTTATTCCTGCAAGCAAAAAAAAATCCCCATATGGTTATGTTAGCAGTTTCATTTGGGAGCATTTTGGATTTTCTTCTAAGTTTTCCTAAGGTAATGGTATGAGAAGGTGGAGCCTGTGGGAAGTGCTTATGTCATAAGCATGAAGCTCTTATAAAAGAGGCCTGGGAAACCTTCCTTCTCCTCTTCCACCATGATGGTCATCAAACAGTGAAAGGTTCTTAGCAGACACTGAATCATGGCCAACACCATGATCTTGGACTACTCAGCCTCTTGAACTGTGAGAAATAATTTTCTATTGTTTATAAAAAATGCCAGCTTATGGCATTTTTCTTATAGCAAGCTCAACAAATTAGGACAATAGCCAACATTAGCAGCATGCAGTCAAACCACACATGTTAATGGTGTCACATAATTAAAACTTATTTCTTGTTTTCATAGTGGTCTGATAAGAATTGGGGTTTTCTCTGGGTCTAGACTCCTAGCTATGGCTCCATTATCTTGGAATATTTTGACTCAAGCCCCATGAACAGGGAGAAAGAACATTAACACTTATGTGGAATGCTTTCTGGAAGTGCTTTCTATCATTTTTGATCACAGTGCATTAGCTTGAGCCTAGACATGGTCCCATGGGATGCAAGGGAGCCTGGGCAATGCAGTCCTCCTATGTCAAGGAGAAATATGAGAACAGTTGATGACTATGGAGCATTGCTTTTGCCACTCTTACTCTTTGAAAATCCTATTACATTATTATCCTTACTCTCTGGAAAAGAAAACATGAACATGTTTTAAGATGTGCTGTTTTAAGTAAGTGATTGGAAAATTAGAGACTGAAATATTTATTGACTTTTAATTCAGTATTTTTCTTGTTCCCTTTCCCTGCTGTATTCTCTTTCACTTTCACAAAGTGAAAATCACTTCTTAATTGACATAAGACAATATAGCATAGTCATTTTAGAATAAGTGGAAAGGCCCACTTATAATACTAACCCACAATGATTTTTTTAAAGTATGCATATATCTTTATGGATGTACATTTATGTACTCAAATAATAACATGCATTCATTTTTATTGTTTCTCAACATATAAACATTCTTCATAGTTTTACCTTTCTCCAAGTATTATTTTGATCATTGCATAACATTGTATTGAATTGATCTAATGTTTACTTAGTCATTCTATCATTAAACATGTAAGTTTTTCAACTCATTTAAACCTACATATCATAGCATGACTTTAGCTTACTTTAAAACAATGTTTGTTATAACAAAGGATGATTATGTTAGATATTCTGATTACCTATGGGCATTTAGGAAAGGTTGTAGTTAAATAGCATAGCCTTTAACTTATTTCTTCTATGTTCCTACTAAAACATGTGAATATAGTGAAGTCCTATTTTTACATGATTCTTTTTAAATAAAAATATTTAGCCTGTGAAAAATTGAGTTCTAAAAACTATTTGAAGGGGCCTTTCAATGTAGTTTTATTTAGCCATGTAACATATTACTTTTATTGAAATTTGTTTATATTAATTTATTAGTGAGGGATGCAGGAAGAAAAGAAACCCAGAAATATCAGATTATATATATTAATTCAATGGGAAATACTGTTGATCCTTACTAGATTCTTGGCAGTCTTTTAGAAACTTATGATGTAATATAAAAACAAACAAGCATAAACAAAATTCTTTCAGGAAACTTATGTTCTGCTAGGGATGGGGATGTGGGGAAGGACACATACATATATACATTAAATAAGTGACATATAATGTATTGCTGTGAAGAAAAATAAAACAAGGTAAGGAGATTAAGACATGAGTCATTAGATGAGGGGTGCTTTTGTGTACGCAGGTCTATGATTGCCTCTCAGAGATGTGACATTTGAGTAGAAACCTGAAAGTAGTGAAAAAGCATTCCACATGGCTATCTGGAAGAACCAGGCAGAGAAACAGCCAGTACAAAGGCACTTGACTGGATGTTGTTTATCTTGTTCACAGTAAGGAGTTTGGTGTGACTAAAGTGGGGTTAATGAGAGAGGTGAAAATAATGATATATAACATCACAGAGTTAGCAGAAACTAGATCACATAGGGCTCTGAAGGTCATGGGATAGACCTAGAATTTTGCTTTGAGCAAGACAGGAAGCCATCAGGGGATATTGAGCAGAGGAATGGCATGATGCACATTTGTAAAGGAACACTCTGGCTATTGGGTGGAGAAGAGATGTGGGGTAAGGTCAAAGCAAGGATTCTAGCATGGGGATTAGGGAGCATTATAGACATCCAGGTGAGATATGAGCAGATTGGTAGTAATGGAGGAATGAGAGCTGGTCAGAGTTTGGATGTATTTCAAAAGCAAAGACAGTGCACTTAGGTAGTGGATTGACTGAAGAATGTGCCAAAAAGAGAGGAGCCAATGGTTACTATAAGAATTTCAGCCTGAGCATTTCAGAAATGGAAGTGCTATTTCCAAGATGGAATGCAAGAGGAGCAGATTGTCAGGGAGGGAGAGAGTGAAGAATAGAGAGTGAGCTGAAAAAGGGGGAGAGATTGGGGGTTCGTGTTTGAACCTATTCAGCATGAGATGCCCATTGGATTTCTAAGGATAGATGTCAAGGAGATAGTTGGTTCTTTGAGTTTGGAGGACAAAGGTGTTTAGTATAGAGGTACACATTTAGGATTCTCCATCTTAAGGAATGATATTTGACACCTTTAGACAGGACAAGATCACACTCATCACCATGTGCACATGCTATAATATATGCAAAGTGAAAGGAAAAAATCTCCTGTGACTCCACTTCCCCTCCATCTGCCACCCTGTTTCTCTGATCTCCTTCACACATAACTCTGAAATCTGAAATAGAACTTGTCTATAACTTGCTATCATTTTTCCTCCTTCCATTTTCTCTTGGATTCATTTCACTGAGGCTTTTCCCCTGCCCACCTTCTGAGTAATCTTATCCTGTCACAAGGCATCCAATACTGAAAATGAACTGATTATCCCCATTTTACAATAAAGAAACTGAAGTTCAGAGAGGTTAAGGCCACTTGAGTACTCAAAAGCACAGAACATATCTGCATCCTGTTTTCCTAGCCTCAGCCTAACTCTTTCTATCACATCCCAGTTCTCAAGAAAAGTTTGCAAACATGGGCTTAGGGATGATTGTCTCAAGTGCCAATTCACACTAAATTTTTTAATTTAAAAATATGTTTATTAATTTTAGAAAGGGAGAAAGGGGGAGAGAGAGAAAGAGAAACATTGACGTGAGAGAAAAATATCAATTGGTTGCCTCCCATATGCTCCCCATCTAGGGATCAAACCCACAACCTAGATGTGCCCTAATTGGAAATAGAACCTGTGATCTTTCAATTTAATAGGGTGATGCTCCAGCCAACTGAGCCACACCAGCCTGAGCCACTCTGAACTTTTAAAACTTCCATATAATTATATAAATAGAATACATAATCTCACCCTGATCAGTGTATATGTATAAATTGTTTATGTCTGTATTTTCATAAGAAATAAAACTTGTACAAAGATTGTGAGTTGTTGTTATCTATTACTTTAAAATGTAAATTTATTAATATAACTTAATATTTTAAAATATATGATAATGATATAATTGGTGAACATGACAGTAGGGGTAGGAGAAGGTTTGGGTTTTCCCTTGACATCCTAAAGAATGGAAGACAGGTGCCTTTCAAAGAAGGGTGACAGGATGTGTTATCCTTAGAGCTGTGGATGGCAGATCCACATCTTCTTTCTGATCTAAATAGCTGTGACTTAAAGTTGATGTTATATTGCTCTGGCATTATTAATTCTGTATCTACCTTAGATATTTGCTCCCTGCAGTGAAGGGAAGAGTGTTTCCCACAGGACTTGAAAAATAGTTGTTCTGACATGATGGTGTTTAAAAAAAATTATATTGATTATGCTGTTACAGTTGGCCCAACTTCTTTCTCTTTGCTCCCTTCTGCCCAGCTACTCCCTGCCCTCCAGCAATCTCACTCCCCTTAGTTCATGTCCATGGGTCATGCATATAAATTCTTTGGCTTCATCCTTTCCCATACTACATTCTTAACATCTCTCTATCTATTCTGCACCCACCAATTATGCTTCTTAATCACTTCCCCATTAATCCCCTTCCCCCTCCTAGCTAACACCTCTCCAAATGTTCCCCATACCTATGATTCTGTTCCCACTCTATTTGTCTGATTAGTTTGTATTTGTTTTA
The DNA here is from genome assembly GCA_004026585.1 of Noctilio leporinus. Classification (NCBI taxonomy): domain Eukaryota; kingdom Metazoa; phylum Chordata; class Mammalia; order Chiroptera; family Noctilionidae; genus Noctilio; species Noctilio leporinus. The sequence continues at coordinate 9,789 of PVIW01011863.1, read as the reverse complement.
ATTTTTTAAATTCTCTTGTTGATAGTTGTGAGTTTATTATCATTTTAATGTCCATAGCTTTGCTCTTTTTCCTAAATAAGTTCCTTTAGCATTTCAAATAATAATGGCTTGGTGATGATGAACTCCTTTAATTTCACTATGCCTGGGAAGCACTTTATCTGCCCTTCCATTCTAAATGATAGCTTTGCTGGATAGAATAACCTTGGTTGTAGGTCCTTGCTTTTCATCACTTTGAATGCTTCTTGCTAGTACCTTTTTGCCTGCAAAGTTTCTTTTGGGAAATCAGCTGATAGTCTTATAGGAACCCTTTATTAGTAACTCTTCTTTTCTCTTGCTGCTTTTAAGGTTTTCTCTTTAACTTTTGGCATTTTAATTATGATGTGTCTTGGTGTGGTCCTCTTTGGGTCCTGCTTGTTTGAGAACGTAGGTGCTTCCTAGATTTACTTATATGTTTATTTCATGTTAAATTATTCACCAAATTAGGGAAGTTTTCCTTCATTATTTTTTTCACATAAGTTTTCCATTTCTTACTCTTTTTATTCTCCTTCTGAATCATATTTGTAAAGTCTGTGAGCATCTTTATCACCAGTGTCTTGAACTTTGTATCTGTTAGGTTGGCTATCTCCTGGTTGCTCAGTTCTTCCACTGGAACTTTGACCTGCTCTCTTTTTTGGGTCTTACTTCTTTGTCTCCTCAACTTGACAGCTTTTTGTGGTTGCCTCTGTGTCTTAGGTAATACTATTGCACCTGTTATGTTATAAGGGGAGTGCTTTAGGTATTTGTCAGTGCATGGTGGCCCATTTCACCACATTGCAGTGTTGTATGTGGGGGAGGTGTCTGAGAGGAAACAATGCCACTTGCCCCTTGAGACCAGCAGTTTCTTCCTCCACCCCACCTCCCACTGGTTTTCAGTTAGAAGCAATGTGGCTCTATTTTCTCCAGCACCAGAACTGTGAGCTGCCCAGTTTGGTCTGGAGCTGGGATTGCTTCATGGTTTTAAATGTATGACTGTACTTTGCCATGGCCCCAGCTTCTGTGACACTGCTGCCCCTGCTCTGCCCCTCATACCTATCTGGCTGAGTATTTTTTCATTTGCCACACTTTAATGTAGTTTGATTTTCTGGAACTTCTAGTTGTTTTAATTTAGTTTTGAGGTAGATGTAAATTTCTTCTCAATGGTGAGGGAGATACAGCATGTTTACCTATACTTCCATCTTGTTTAAAAGTCCATGATCATGTTTTTATATGCACACATTTTGTCTGAGACCCAGTAGCCAAGACAGAGCAATGCCTTAGAAACCAAATGTGATGAAATGCTTTTAAGAGTTTATCAGTTATCATAGTTGGTCTAGATCTACTCATTTATAGATTAATTCATTAAGAAATACATTGAGTGATGAGCTGGGGTTAGAGTGTGATGTTAGGGGACAATCTTCCTACACAAGGGATTTTGGACAGAGTTTGAAAAAGTAGGTCATGAATTGTCAAAGAGAAATCAAAAGGAAAGTGTGTATGTAGGGGCTGTTAGGTGCAAAAGGCATGGGTGCAAGAGCAAAGGCATTATCCCTAAGGATCTCTAAAGATATTAGCCCAGGACTGGTAGATATAATGCTATTGCAGAAAGGAAGATGAGAATTGTGAGGTCTAGGAATAGAACTGGAGCTTGCATCTAGTTTCATGTTGAAGGCAGACCTATGGAGAGATGGGGCATGATGTGGGCCCTGTTATAAGCTACATTTGGGTAGATGATGACTCAGTGTGGGGAGGGATTGAAATCAGGAGAGATATTGGAAGCTGCTTTTGAAAGCCTGTTTCTGGAGATGATGCTGACCTGGTCTCAAGAATGAGGGTAACAAATATGGCACTATTGGTTCTGATGGGGTTTGAAAGGTAATTGGAGGAAGCCAAGTGCTCAATATTAGGTTAGGACACAATACCCCAATGAATGTGGGATAGTGCCAGTGTGCAATGTACCTTGGGTTTGGGAAAATCCAGTCCTTAAACTGTCGTGACTCAAGGTCCTGGCAAGTCATTGATTATTTTTGCAGCTCTACTTCTTCTCTATTAAGTGATACAAGAGAACTATATTGATTTAATAGCCATTAAATCATGTTTTTAAGTATCAGTTATTATGGGCCAGGTTGGAGGGGTACAGTGACATATCAGAGAAACACCTTTATGACAAATTCACAATTAAAAAGCCATTCTCACATGTTTCTCTTAACTGCTTTGATGGGGGAAACAGGATTCTAAGGGGCTACCTGTAGGAGGTCAAAGAAAGCATTCTGCATTTTTAAGGAAGTAACTTGGGATTGGATTAGGAGTTATAGTGGAGAGAGAAGTTGGTTTAGGCAATGAGAAGAGGAAAGGAGAGAAGAGGGATGGTGGTTTAGGCTAAGGTGATAGCATATACAACTATCCAGGTGCAAGCCAGCTGGGACTCTGGAGAAAGACCCTGTCTGGAGGTGATAGGAGTAAGAAGATCAGAAAGGAAAGGCAGGAGTCAGAGGCCCAGCATCTTCTCAGTCACCTTAAATGGTATTGGTAGTATCGGTGAGAGGGGTGGGGCTTAGGAATATCTAAACAAAGGCATAGCTTGATCCCACAACATTTAGGTGATCCTTCTGGCTGCATGTGGAAAACAGATTGGAGGAGACCAAATGGAAACAAAGTATGTCAGTTAGGCCCTGTTTATATAAATCCCAGCTAAGGATCAGGACACAGGAGGTGCTACTGGGAATTAAGATCGTTTAATTTATATTTAGGAGGCAAGATGCATTTTGCTTGGGTATGATGGTGAAGTAGGCAGTAGTGGAAGGTAGAGATAGGGAGGGGAAGAGGAGGGTAACGTTAACTAATGTTTGGCATGGCAACAGTGAAGCAGCTTTTGTTGTCTAGGTCTGGAACATTGGAGAATGTTACTCACATTAAGGGTTTTGTGTGTGTTCTGTACATGTGTATACATACACATGTGTTGAAAAACTTTATGGCATACTAGGAGTAGCTCAGATTATATATGTATTTTTTAAACCCACACGCACAGCCACCCAGAATGAAAGACACCAACCGTAGTTATATCAAGGAGGCAGACTGTGGGTGATTTATTTTTATGCTTCCTTCTATTTGTCTAATTTTCTGCAATGAAAAATAAAGTTTTTACTCCCAAAGACCAAGAACCAATTAAAGGTTTGAGGACAAATGTATCTGCCATTATTGATTTTAGAAAGAAAAAAAAAAAAAGATGGTTAAACACAAAATACAGTCTTTATAAACCTGGCTGGCAATTCCTTCCTTGATGTTATTATCTATTTCAGACAAAGAAAAGAGGTCTATGATCCCAGGAATCTTTGGCTACGAGGAAAACAAAATAAAGATCAATAATTTTTTTTCTCTGCTTATGTTTTCTGCTTGCTCCTTGTTTTTCAGTTACCAGAGTGCTATCAACTTCAGTAACTAAATTAAAAACTATAAAGCTGTGAACAAAGAAATCTTGGAAATAATGAGACCACGTGGCATGAAGTGGAGGAAATACATAACATAGTATTATGGTCTGCCTGCATTGTTCTTATCTTTAAATGCAAATCAGAACATTGAAAACTTTTCTAATATTGATATTAGAAGCACATACAGTTTGTTTTTGGCTAAATATATTAATTTTATATTACCAAACATTGGGCTAAAAGAACAATTTGATTTCTTTTACTGAGAAATCCAGAATAAAAGAAATTGAGAGGTTGGTGAATCAAAACCAAATGAGACCCCAAGCACAATGAAAAAATAAAGCTAGTCAATTCCAAAATAATTGAACGCCTTTATTTATCTAACCTACTGTGGACCTTGGCACAGATACTAGGAGTCTTCTGCATCCAATGTGGTTTTAGATGACCTCTGAAAACTACCTGCGACATTCAACACCACCGAATGATGCCATTTTCCATCTGTTGTCGTGCAGTTGTTTTGTTTACCGGCAGCTGTCAGATGGGTATTATAATGAATGCTTTTATAGCAAATGTTATAAAACCAAATATAACAAGCACTGGGGATGAAACTGATAGCTGAGGTGGATACACAGTGCCTGCAAAGAGGTTGGAAATGGGGCTTTCTTGTCTGCATCAGGAAACTGTCTTATGCACCCGTTCATAGTGCCTATTTTTGCCAACTTAAAATAAACTTCCCAGTTGCTAATGCAGAGTTGCCACAGCCACAGGGAACTCTTTGGTTGCTAAGAGTAATTGTGATTTAGCCCTTTCAGGAGAATTATGTGCATCAATTAGTCAGTTATGCTCCTATTTTCATGTGTAAATGAATCACTTTTTACATGTACTAAAATGCATCTTCTCAGGCCCTCATCTTGTTGTTCTGGCACACAAGGCTGTTTGGGATTTAGGAACATGAGAGTTTAATCATCATCTCCCCCAAATGCTCTGATGCCCCTGTGGCAAGACCGAATTTGGAGGAAATCTTGCTTTAGTGTGTGTACTCTCTGTCCCTCCCTCCCTCCCTCCTTCCCTTCCTCCGTTGTTTATTTATTTTTGAATTGCCCACAGGGAACAGTGCAGTTAGCACAGTTGATTCTCTCAACCACTTCCAAATAGCAGCCTGCTATCCTTGCCAGCAGAAGGGTGTGCTTGGGCCCTGAGGGAGGGAGATTATGCAGCCGAGTGGCATGTGTGGTGCCATGGTTCTGACCCCACATCCAGAGCTCTGGGGCCATTGGTCTATCTGCACCCATCATGCTTACCAAGGCTGGGGAGATGGCCTAGGTGTTAGAGCACTCAAAGCACAGGGAAAGGGATGCCCTACCTGCTCAAAGTGCTGGGGGCATTTTAAACCATGATCAGGTGCTCTACAAAGAACATCCTGCATTTATTGGAGGCTTAGTTCACTTGTTCCCCAGGATTTTGTCTCTTTAGTTGTGATGAAGGAAACCTCACTCCTAGAGTTCATACATTTCACCAAAAATATGACATATCATGACTTTTTTCTATAAAATGAATGAGAGTAATATTTTGATGTGATAGATGATACATATGTACACATATGTATGTGTGTAAGTGTATGTGTGTGTGTACTTTTATTATTTTTTATGCTCAAATTCAAAGGAGCAAGTAAAAGTCATTGTAAGTCTAGTACATGGATATGTATTTTTCTTTACACCCCAGACCTGTAATATATATTTGCGAAGTCCTCAGTCCACACTGTTGTGCTTCAGGTTCTATAGATGTTCATTTGAATGAATCTGCCTTGCTTTGATGTCTCATTTAATGGCCTTGAGTGCACAAGTTAGTATAGCATAGCCAAAACTAAAGAGCAATGTTCAGTACCAAGTAGGTTTACTACACTGTGTAGTGCCCATGCTATATAGTATATAGTATCACAGTATACTCTAGTGTTAGGTGAGAAGGCTCCGGAGCCCTATTGCCTTTGTTTGAACCCTGGCTTCATGCAACTGATGGGTTGACCTGCAGCAAATGACTTAATTTTCTAAGTCTTTGTTTCTTTTCTTTTTCAAGATCTTATTTATTATTTTTAGAGAGAGGGGAAGGGAGAGAGGCAGAGAGGGAGAGAGATATCAGTGTGTGGTTGCCTTTTACTTGCCTCCAGCTAAGGACCTGGCTTGCAACCTGGTTATGTGCCCTGGCTGGGAATCAAACCAGCAATCTTTGGGTTCATAGCATGGCAACTTATCCACTGTGCCACCAGCCAGGGCTTTATCAGAAAATTAGGATATTAAAAAGCACCTACCCATAAGGTTGTAATGAAGTTTAAAAGAGAAAATCTATGTAAACCTCTCAGGACTGTGCCTGTAACAAAGAAACACTTGGTGAATGGTGGTGGTGGTGGTTGTTGTTGTTGGCTTAACATTTTGGGGAACACACACCTTTCATTTACTCTATCAAAGATGTGGCCTGACTTAGTTGCTGTTGGCCCTACCCTCATAATCATTGGACCATGTGGTCCAAGGCATATTGCAGAAAATATGGTGCTCAGAATAGCATGGCTTATATATTTTATCTTGCTGGCAAAGGACTCCAAAAAGGCTTAAAGCTTAAATTAAAGCCTGCATTTACTCCAAGTGGGAGAAGGTGCCATATGCCTCTCCATCTTGTGTGTGGTGTTACTGGAAACAAGAGGGAATGACAACACTTCAGTGGCTTCAGCCAAAATGTGAGGCCAGCAGCCTAAATCCAGAATGGGCAACTTCCCTGGTTCTCCTGGTTTTGTCTGATTGTGCATTTGACCTTGACAGCCACAGTTGGAACAGTTCCTTTTTGCTTTCTGTCATTAATCAGTTCCGTGGCATCTTCTAAACAGACAGCCTAGTTGTATTGAAAATTGTACCTATGTTTTCTCATCTGATACAAGCATGAGTTAAATTGGAGTCACTTCCACTGGTGAGTGTGAATATCAAGCATGATTTTCAAGTGGAGTGTTACCTGAAAATATCCTATTAATTGGCTGTTAATGTTGTCTTCCTGCTACCATGGTGCCTGTAATTATGATAACCTACTGTTTCAAGTTTTCTATCACAGTAGACTTTATTACCAGAGGAGGGGGAGGGATGACATTTACATCCACTGGCAAATGAGTCCAAACTTCGAGTTACTCTTGAGAATTTAAGGGTGGCACACAGCACACCCTAATAGCAAGCGTATCATGGTAGAAGATATTAACCACTCTTCACTTTTAGATTGCCATATATGTTGTAGTTATAGATGCACCACTTGACACATACTTTATTATATAGAGTAAAAGCTAATATTGTTCAGAAAAATACATAATGGCTGGAAATGAGAATAAGAAAATGTGAATAATCTGTAACATTTTGCAAGGTCCAAAATGAAGTTTCTCATGCCTCTTCAGTGTCTTAGAATTTGTAAAGATGTTTTCATTTATTAACGAAGTGGAAACTCATGCCAAAAAGTTTTCATGACTTACCAAATTTCTTTTGGAAGTACATGACAAAGCTTTACCTGGAACACATGAATCTTGGATCCAAAAATGTTCCACTGCATCATATAACCTTGTAACAAATGCCTCATGATTTGGGGAGAGAAGAATTGGCTTTTGTCATCAAACCATTTCTAAGCTTATATAGTAACTAGTAGAGGAATTTGTCTCAGACATGGAATTCTGTAAGTGTTCCTTGAGACAAACTAGCATAAAATAGCATAAAGTGAATTGAGGAAAAAGGGAAATGGATGATAACATTCATTTTACTTCCAGGCATAGTTTCCAGCATTGAAGAATTCAACACTTACTGAATCTGCCTCCTGCTCCTTCCCCCATATCAACCAGTATTGAGTCTCCATGCTCTCTTCTCCACTGCAATTTAAGTTAAATGATGTCAGTCCTATTTAATGCAGTGAGATTTTCCCAGAACATGTCTCAGGCCCAGTCTCTGGGACACTCTACTCTACTAGCTGTGGGATGGCTGTGCTTTTAACCATGTCACATCAAATTGATATTGGTAGATGAGTAATGAGTGGGCAGGTGATGGACTTGGCATTTTTTTCTTCTGTAGGAACAACCAATAAGATGAGTAACATATCTTTAACGAAAACTGTCATTAAACATTTTTTATGTCTATTATAATTAATAGTGGAAACTAGCTGGTACCCAAATTTTAGACATAATGGTAGAGACTCAAATCTATATCGTAATTCTACTATGTACTAACTTGATAACTCGGGATATATGCTCTAGACTCTATTTTGTCATCTATAAATCAGAAATGATACTAATACATCTCTTGTGAGGTTGCTGGAATTATTAAATTAGATTATGGGTGGCAAATACAAGGCCGGTGGGCCAAATCCAGCCCTCCACCTTATTTTATCTGGCATAGCACCTTGTTTGTACCTGGCTTACTTCTCTGTTTAGGAGTAGTTACATTTATATAGTCCTAAAATTACATTTGGCCCTTGGAAGGCAACAGCGAGGCTGATGTGGCCCCTGGTGAAAATGAGTTTGACACCCATGAATTAGATTATACCTATGAAGTGTTCAGCTCAGGGTCTGATGCATTAAAAGCTTTCCATAAACATTGTTTATTATTATTAATAAAAGGCATTTTCCCTGGCTGGTGGATCAGTGGATAGAAGCCGGTCTGCAAACCCAAAGGTTGCTGGTTCACTTCCCAGCCAGGACACATAACCAGGTTGCAAGCCAGATCTCCAGCCAGGTCCATAGCTGGAGGCAGGTGAAGGCAACCATACATTGATGTTTCTCTCCTTCTTTGCCTCTCTTCCTTCCCCTCTCTCTGGAAATAATAAGTAAAATCTTAAAAAAAAGAAAAAGTCATTTTCATTGGGCTTCGTATTATGTTTCACAAAAGAAAAACAATCTTTAAACAATGTATCTTGCCCAAATTTAATTAAAGATCCCTACTTTGTTCTTTGGAACTGATAGCCAGGAAAAGTTCCATTTATCTGATGGCCATAAAATATTTTAAATATTTATCTTTGTTCAGTGAGAAAATGTGTAATTAGAGACATTCTTTACTTACCTTCTTAAGATTCACTTCTCTTTAATGGGCTTAACGATTTCAATGCTATTGAAGCCTGTTGGTGAGGGAATATATAGCCCACCTTCTCACCTCTTAGAAAACCTCATCTAAGGCTTTACTAAGTCTCCAGGTAGATCGAAAATCCCTTGGCTGGCAATAGCTGATTAGACAGAGTAAAGCCAAGAATGTGTCTGATAGATTAGATGATCTCTTCCTGGGAGTTAACAATTTTGACATAGCCCAATATACACATTCTTTTTTTAAAAAAAATTAGTGAGAAGGAAGCCCTGGCTGGTAGCACAGTGGATAAGGCCCTGGCATGTGAACCCAAAGGTTGCTGGTTCGATTCCCCAGCCAGGGTACATAACCAGGTGGCAAGCCAGGTTTCCAGCCAGGGCCATGGCTGGCGGCAGGTGAAAGGCAACCATACATTGATGTTTTTCTCCCTCTCTGCCTCTCTCCCTTCCTCTCTGGAAATATTAAATAATTTTTTAAAAAAAATTTAGTGAGGAAGGTTAAGAAGAAATGGAGTCTAGAGAAAGGAGCCACATCAGATCAGCGGGAGCAGGTGGACATCATCATTTATTGGTTGAGTGACCCAGAACAAGTCCCTTAACACAGGAACTTCAGTCTCATTATTTGCAAATTATTTGCAACCCAAAGGTCGCAGGTTCGATTCCCCAGCCAGGGCACATAACAAGGTTGCAAACCAGGTCTCCAGTCAAGTCTGTGGCTGGAGGCAGGTGAAAGGCAACCATACATTGATGTCTCTCTCCCTCTCTTCATCTCTCTCTCCCACTCTCTCTAAAAATAATTAAAGTAAAAAAAAAAAAAAAGAAAGAAAAAGGAAAAAGGGGAATGGACTAGTCAAAGAACATGTATGAATGACCCACAGATATGGATGACAGTGTGGGAATTGACTGTAGGGACAGGGGTAAGGATGGAAGCAGAAGAGCAAATGGGGAAAAATTGGGACAACTGTAGTAGAATAACAAAAAAAAAAAAAAAAGATTTAAAAACATTTTGAATTGTATTCAGTCCTTACCCAACAACCATCTGAGATTGACCTTAACTCTTACATTAAAACTGTATGTTCCAAAACTAACAACAAGCAAAACAGAACCAAGTATATGAATACAAGGAATAGGCCTTCAGTGGTCAGGGGGAACGGGGTTGGGGGGAGGGGGGAGGCAGAGGCAAAGAAAGGGAGCAGCTTAGACAAGAACCTAGTATAAAGGAACCATGGACATGGACAACAGGTGGGATTGACTTTGGGGGGA
>PVIW01011862.1:23343-35220 GCA_004026585.1 Noctilio leporinus | reverse complement strand
TTAGGGCTGCCGATGTTCTGGAGCCTGGCGGAGTTTCCTGCTCAGGACAGCCCCCAGCACTTCTGCAAGGCAGCCCGCTACTTTGCCGGTCCCTGTGACGACTGGCCCCACCCCTGCAGTTCCGGGAGGAGGCCGGGCCTGTCAGTCAACACTGTCCGGGGTCCGCCTACACTGTCCCGTCCTTCCGGGACGAGCACCCGGCCTCCAAGCCAATCAGCTCTCCGCAGAGTCTTTTACGCGGCCTCTGTGATGAGCCCCTCCCAGGCATGGGCCGCACAGCCTTTGTCTCCGGCAATGGCGGGTCTCCCGCCACAAGTTCCCGACTTGCCGGCTCTCCGGCTCGCCGTTTGGATATTCCCACGGAGCCTGGGGGCCTGTATGGTTGCACCGGGCTGGGCCTCCCCCCTCGCAGGGGCTTCTAGCTGCTGTCTCCCCAGCGGCCCAGCAGCTCCGCCTTTCAGCCCTCTCGCCGCCCCTGCCGGTGCACTTCCCGCTCCCCAGCTCCGGCTTCCCGCAGGACTCTTCTCCTCCGCCTCTAGCCCTGCGCGGAGCCTCCTCTCCCTGTTGCCGGGGTGAGTCTCTCACACAGTCCCTCCCCTGCAAGAGTTCAATTCCGCGTTCCCTACGGCGTTCGCCCTCGCCGCCCGCACTTCACTGCTGAGACTTCCAGTCGCCAGGGAGCCTGAAACTGGCCCTGGTCAAACGCGCCCCTCTGGGCAGAGCCGCCCCTGCCCAGAGCCGACCTCGGCCCGCCGGCCGGTCGGTCAGGAACGCCTCACCTACTGTCCCGCTGGCCTCCTCTGCCTCTGGGCTCTGCTCCCCTGTGTCCAGATGCTGCCCGTTCCAATCCCCAGGGTCCTGAAGACGTCTCACGCTCCTTATCCTGTCCTCTAGCTGCTTTGGTACTTGAGAACACCATCAGCACTGCTCTCTACTCTGTCGCCATCTTCCCTCCTAGTTAGTTGTAGGTCTTGATTTTCATCTTTAATTATGTCATACCAATCTCTTCTAGCCTGCAATATTTCTGTTTAGAAATCAAATAGGCTTATGTGAGCTCCCTTATAGATAACTTTTTCCTTGAAGTTTATAAGACCCTTTCTTGTGTTTAAGCTTTGCCATTATAATTATAATATGTCTTGCTGTGCTACTCTTTGGGTCCATCTTGTCTGAGGACTCTGCATTTGCTGGACTTGTGTGTCTTTTTCCTTAACCACGTTAGGGAAGTGTTCAGCTATTATTTAATTAAATAAGTTCTCAATCCTCTGATCTCTTTCTTCCCTTACACTTCTTGTATCCAAGCAGTCTCTTTTGCTGCACTTCTTAGGTGTTTTTTTTTTTCGTACCTTGCCTTCCAAATTGCTGATTTGATCCTCTGCTTCAGCTAACCTATTGTTTCTTCCTTTTGGTGTATTATTTACTTCAGCTAGTGCCTCCTTTATTACTAACTGAGCCTTTTTATCTTCTTTATGTCTTTTTTATGCCATCTTTATAAGCATTACTTTGAATGCTATATCTAATAAGTTGTCTCCATTTCATTTAGTTCTTCTTATGGAGAATTCTCTTGTTCTTACATTTGGAACTTCTTAGTCTTCCCTTTTTGGCTGTCCCTTTGTGCTAGTTTCTGTGTATCAGGTAGATCAGCAAAGACTCTGGTGCAGACCTTTGTGGGACACTGCATGTGACTTGCCCTGGGCAACCTGTTGGAAGCTCTCAACAATCCACAGCTTTTGGCTCCCTCTGCTTGTCCTGATTGTGTGCTCCAAACACTGAGTTGTGCTTGAAGGCCACCATTTGCCACCTGGGCTTGGGGGAGGGCCAGCTGAATTTCAAAACACTCAGAGATCTGCCTCTATTTGCAGGCTATCTATTATGTTTAATTACTGAAAGAGTCTCTAGCTATACTCAGCAAGGTTTAAGCTGCACATGTTGGGCTAAGAGGGATTCTTGGGGATGCAGCTATTTCTTCCCACCAGGCTGATGCTGGGTAGAGGGGAGTGCTCTGTCAGAGGAAGATGGCTTCAGCAGTATGAGGAATGACTCAGCACAGGGATCCTGGCTGCTGAACCTTCAGCTCTCTTCCCCAAAGCCACCAGCCCTAGACTCTCCTCCTACAGCTCTAGTCTTCTGTGTCCTCCCTCCACCAGAGCCCAGGGTAAGTAGCTGCAATTGAAATTTTATGCATTGATCCTTTTAGAGGGTGTCTGTGTCTCTGGCCATCTTCCCTAGCAGACAGAAACCCCTCAGCTTTTCATAGCCGATGCTAGATGGGTTCCTTTCCCACATAATGCTCTAGCCTGGGGAGCCTGGCTTAGGGTTTATTTTTTATTTTATTTATTTACTTATTTTAAAAGATTTTATTTATTATTTTCAGAGAGAGGGGAAGGGAGAGAGACAGAGAGGGAGAGAAACATCAATGTATGATTGCTTTTCACCTGCCTCTCAGCCACAGACCTGACTGGAGACCTGGCTTGCAACCTGGTTATGTGCCCTGGCTGGCAATTGAACCAGCAACCTTTGGATTTGCAGGCCAGCACCTTATCTGTGTCACCAGCCAGGGCTGGCTTGGGGTTTATATGTCAGAATTCTCACAAGTAACCCCACAACCATTGAAATATTCCTCTAGAACTTCAACTGCCATCTGTGGTAGCCCAGACAGCCCTCTCACACCTCCACCTTTCTTACCAATTTCAATGTGGTGATGTGGTTTCTTCTGTAAGTCCTTGGTTATAAGGCTTCAAGTTATTTAGGATTATTTTTCCATAATTTATTTGTAATTTTAGTTTGGTTCTGGGAGGAGGTTAGTGTAGCTTCTATCTACCCTACCACCACCTTGGTTCTCTAAAGCTAAACAATCATTTTTCACACATCTGGATCCAGTATCACTTCAAGCATAATATATGGTCCGACATTTTAAGATAAGGGAAAAGAGAATAATCTATCATTACTTATAACTTTTCATTTCTAATATTTAACTCAATTCTTGCAATCTTTAGAAACTTTCAAAATGGTTTCATGCTAACCTTATTCTCTGAAAGCAACATATAAGCAGGCTATCAAATATTAATTATATGAAGTATGCATAAGATGAACAGAGATCACCGTATCACCCTCAACTAGTATTTAGTTGTCAGGCTAAAATTAATTTGTATAGCAGATTACATAGCCGTGATTTTTGCATTAGTGAATCAAAACATTATGTGAATATTCTTTCCCTTGGTAAATTTTTTGGCTAAAACATACACTTGGGGAAAAAGTGATCAACTTTTTTTAAGCTAATTTAGTAGTACTTGTATTAGAGAAAGGGTTATTTCAAAGTCACATTTTAACAAAAGTGGACATTATTTTTCTTTTGTGTTCTTCTTCTTTGTATCATACAAGAATTCAGCCCTGGCTGGTTACACAGTGGATAAGGCACTGGCCTGTGAAACCAAAGGTTTGAATCCCCAGCCAGGGCACATAACCAGGTTGCAAGCCAGGTCTCCAGCCAGGTCTGTAGCTGGAGGCAGGTGAAAGGCAAATATACATTGATGTTTCTCTCCCTTTCTGCCTCCCTCCCTTCCTCTCTCTCTAAAAATAATAATTTTTTTAAAAAAGAATTTAGAAATACCCCTTTGCTACTCAGCAATATCTTTATTTTCAAACTCTTAGGTTGTGTAAATAATCTTAGTTTTATTTTTTGTGATTTAATTTGGGAAAGAATAGAACTTTTACTGTTAATAGTACAATTTTTAGCCTGTTTAAGGTAATGGGTATTTATATTTTGAGTTTCAAGACTAAGAATTTTCTGTGTAATAAGTGCTGAAATTACTTTGTTTCTCAGCTGTTACAAAAGCTGAAATATAGTCTGGAAGGAAAATGACATAAACAGAAGCATTCTCTAAATGAAAGGATCTAATAATACATTTTCAGGATGCTGGGATGTCTTTATTTGCTCACCACTCACATTTCAATACCTATTTTAGAAATATAGTCAAATAACTTAGACAAAATAATTTTATGACATTCTCATTCATTGTAAGTTATTCCCAAAGCTGAATCAAGATAGTCAAGTCTGAACCTCACTTTCCTAAAGCAGCAGCAGAGACAGGCAAAAACAGTGTTGGTCTTGCTGCAATGACGCCACACAAAAACATTCCTTTATCAGTTAAATATCATTGTGTACCATTCCAGCAACTATTCTGTATTTGTCTTCTTTATATGTTTCATCTTAACAGAACTCCCAGTGAATTAAGATATTTGAAAGCTACCTTACGAAGAGATGCATGTTAGTATTTGGCTGCCCTTTGTCTCAATAACATCTCATCAAGATAATAGTTTAAAAAGAAATGCGATTGTTATTGTTAACCAAACAATCAAAATGTGTACAGGAAGAGCATTGGAGGCAATACCCTGCCCTCTCATGCTTAGAGCGAAAGGAATGAACTCCCATTACATAGAAATAAAAGTAAAGGCAGCAAACAATTTGTCCATCATGGAAGCAGCCAGCATGTTAAAACTAACAGCTCCAGCTGGCATCTCATGCTTCCACCAACTAGCCAACTCTTCACATGGGTAAAGTACTACTATATGATTCAATGTGAGGAAGCAACAAAACAGATATTTGTGAATAAATATTGGTTTGAAAGGAAGTCAGACAAGCTACATTTTTTTTACTCAAAGGCATGTACTTAAGCACAAGGTGCCAAACAGAATGTCTATTTAAAGAGGAAAAACAAATGTAGAGAAAATCTGCATCCAAATGAAACTGAAACAGATGGTGTAAATTGGTCCTTTGTTAGTCTTAAAATTTTTAAATAAAAATATCGTAAATTGGAGTTAAAAATGAAATAGGTCATCTTGATCAGAAATAAAACATTTCCAACGTAACACCTACAACTTCCGAGAAATTTTTGCTTCCATTTTCAATCCCCTCAAAATCATATTTCTGACTCAATGTACTCAATGCAAACAAAATTCATGTGACTAAACTATTTTAAATATAGAAGCCTTAAAAATCTGATATTTATTGATTTTAAGATAAATCCTTAATAAATGCTGGGTATATAACTGCCATCCTGGTGGAAGGTGAAACATTGTTTTTATTTATTCATATTTTTCATGAATAATTTATTTTTGTATTACACTTATTCCATTTTCTCCCATTGCTCTCCTCTGCTGCACTCTCCCCATCCCCTCTCCCATAGTCAATCCCTACATGTTGTCCATGTCCATGGGTCATTTATACGAGTTTCTTGACTAAACTGTTCCCCATTTTTGCCTCTTTCTCCCCCTCCCCACTCCCCTCTGCACACTGTAAGTCTGTTCCTTGTTTTCATACCTCTGGTTCTATTTTGTTTGTTTGTTTTGTTCATTAGTCTCCTGTATTAGGTGAGATCACATGCTATTTGTCTTTCACTGCCTGGCTTTCACTAAGCATAATATGCCCCAGTTCCATCCAGGTTGTCACAAAAGGTAGGAGTTCCTTCTTTTTTTCTGCTGCATAGCATTCTATTGTTTAAATGTATCAATGTTTTTTGATCCAGTCATCCACTGAAGGGCACTTAGGCTATTTCTAGCCACTTGGCTATTGTAAATAGAGTTGCTATGGACATAGGGGTACATAGGTTCCTCTGAATTGGTGTTTTAGGCTTCTTTGGGTATAATCATAGCAGTGGAATTGCTGGATCAAAAAGCAGTTCTATAATTGGTTTTTTGAGGAAATTCCATACTGTTTTTCTTAGTGGCTGTACCAGTCTGCATTCCCACCAACAATGCATGAGGGTTCCCTTTTCTCCACGTTCTTTCCAGCACTTGTTGTTTGTTGATTGTTTTTAAATGATGGCTCCTTATTTAAAAAACTGTTTAGTCGTTAAGTCACTGATTCTCCAGAAGACCCTCCAATAGTACAAATATTGCCCTGACCAAGTGACTCAGTTAATTTGAGCATCATCCTATACACCAAAAAGGTTGTGGTTTTGAATCCCCATCAGGGCACATATCTACGTTGTGGGTTTGATTCCTAGTCAGAGTGTGTATGGGAGGCAACCAACAATGTTTCTATCTCACATTTATGTTTCTCTCCTTCTCTCTTAAATAAATAAACATATCAGTAAGGATTAAAAATATTAACTATTTAAAAATTACAAATATTATTACCTTAACTCTTTATCATTCTTTAATATCCTACCATATTTTATGTGTCACACTAGCTAGCCATGTACTCAAAATACACATAGTTATTTTTTTTAAGATTTTATTTATTATTTTTCAGAGAGAGGGAAAGGGAGAGAGGCAGAGAGGGAGAGAGACATCAATGTATGATTGCCTTTCACCTGCCTCCAGCTACGGACCTGGGTGGAGACTTGGTTTACAACCTGGTTATGTGCCCTGGCTGAGAATCGAATCAGCAACCTTTGGGTTTGCAGACCAGCACCTTATCCACTGTGCCACCGGCTAGGGCTTAAAATACATATACTTATTTATTGAAGGAATGAGACACCATAAAGTTCATTTTGGATGTGGTAAATAACAATTAAGAAGCATTATAAAAATATCAAGTGGTTAGAGCAAATAAGTCATATCACTTCAGGGGTGGGACTCAAGCAGTTAAGTGGAAGTAACTATAAATACTAAATATGTGGGTGTGTATCAGGCTGCTCAGTGGTCTATCTTTAATCATAATCTTTGCATGGTGACTTTTGTAAATACACTTGTCACTATGGTTGCAAGGTAGCAATTTCAATTTGAGGTATACCTTACTCATTCAAGGCAGAAGGAAATAGGAATAGGTGACGCTCTGGCACAGCTGAGGTTTTACCAACAAAATTAAATTAAATTGAATATTTAACATTTTTTGTTGGGAAACAAAACCAATACTAACTGTTCTTCCCAAGAGATAGCCTTTGACATTTCTTTTCCAGAACTGTATGAAGTAGCCCCTCTACTTGCAGAGGAACCCAGGTTGATTGTGTTAGTGTCTGTAGTCTCTGCAGTAGAGGAAGAGAAGAGGGCAGAGGATCCAGAAAGGGTGATGAACTGCCACCTTAGATCCTCTACTTGAAAACACAAACATGTAAGCATGATTCTAAATTAAAACATTTGTAGTTTAATTATTGCTCTGTTCAATGAATAGAAAAGGTCATATTTTACAATCTGGGGAAATTTTAGAAAAGTTCTAGTCTTAGCCTCTATAGAGAAACAGATCTTTCCAAGGTGAGTAACTTAGGAACATAGAATTCAGAATACTCAACTACCAGTTTTCCTGTTTTCCAACACATGATATTGTATCTCAAAGAAACAACTGAAAAGATAGTGCAGTGGCCATGAGAATGCACCACATAGTACTCCAACTACACATAGAGCGCATAGGCTGCTCTCACCAGTGGCTAAGTGCATATGGGGAGAGGGGAGAGGAGGGCATACCCATTTCAGGGAGACCTAGTTATTTAAAGGCTGGCTTTGACTCACAGACTCCAGAGGGCCCTCTTGCACCTTGCTTGCATTGTACAGCATACTGGACTGCTTCCACTCAACTGTGTCTCCTCTCTCCCTTACTTGGGGTTCAACTTGCAGCATGGTCTGGTGACTCTCCCAGCCTTTTCAGGCTCCCTCCTCATTTCTTCCTACATAGGTGCTTGCCCAAATACAGTGATTGCACACTTACTCTTGTCCTGACATGAGTTTCTAAGAGGACCTGGACAAACACAGATATATTTTTTATCTTTCCAGAACATATAAAAAATTGTTCTTAGGTACCATACTGTTTACCTCTGAAAAAGTTTTTATTTCTAGTAAAAAGTTATTATGTCATAACAGGTTTTATGTCATGAATTCTAATACATTAATCTCCTTAAAACTTAATTCCAATGATTTTTACATAACAGAATAGCTGCTTTCTAAATAAACCTTAAAGTTTTGAATAATTTTTAATTGTAGTAATATTCCAAATTGAGCTTTTAGTAAACAAAATTAAATATTTGATGTAGCTCTATTTTGTTTTTTATTTCTTTCTTTATTTTAATAGGCTCCTTAAGCCTATACTGATGGCTTTCACTTTAACATGATGATAGAAGATTTACTAACAGAAAGAAAACAAAAGTGATCCTGAAATAGTAAAGAGGTATCACTTTCTTCATTTTGTGATTAGTACAAGTAAAATGGCCTGTGTCATATAGTGAATATTAAATTCTTATGAAGCTAGATAACATAACTTTAAAGTATTGTCACTCTTTTACCCAAGAAGCAATTATTTTTTATTTTTTATTTAATCTTTACTGTATTTTTCCATTACCATTTAGTCTGCTAATACCCCCCAGGCTTCCAGCAATCATACTGTTTTCCATGAGTCCTTTCTTCTTTTTGCTCAATCCCTCTACCTCCAACCATCCCACCACACTAGCTGTCACCTTGCTCTCTATCTATAAGTTTGTCCCCATTTTCCTTGTTAGTTCAGTTTGTTCATTAGATTCTAGATATGAGCAAAATCATATGGCATTTGTCTTTCTTTGACTGGGTTATTTTACTTAGGAAAACACTCTCAGGTCAATCCATAATGTTGCAAAGGGTAATCTTTTTTCTTTTTTATGGTAGAATAATATTCCATTGTATAAATGCTCCATAGTTATTTTATCCACTCCAGTAACCCAAAATATAATTAGAAAGAACATAAGTGCTTACGCCTAATGCAGTGATATTTATAATCAACAAGATACTAATCCAAGAAGTAGTTAAATGACTTGCTTTGGATTACTAATAAATAGCAAATTATCACATTCAGTTATGCAAATTTAATTGAAAATATTTTATTTTATGTAACACTTCATAACTTTAGATGATTTGGTGTTGAACTATTCATTACCCTCATATGTGTAGTTTTACATTTTTTTAAATTTAACTTTATTGATGTTGTATTACATCCATCCCCTTTTTTCTACTTTCTGTCCCCTTCCCCATTCACCCACTCCCCCCAGAGAGTCAATCCCACTTGTTGTCCATGTCCATGGTTCTTCCATACTAGGTTCTTGACTAAACTGCTCCCCTTCTTTGCCTCTTCCTCCCTCCTCCCCCCTCCGCACTTCCCCCTGCTCACTGAAGGCCTATTCACTATTTATATATCTGGTTCTGTTTTGCTTGTTGCTAGTTCTGTTCATTATTGTCCTGTAATGGGTGAGATCATGATATTTTTCCCTCACTGACTGTGTTATTTGTCTAAGCATAATACTTTCTAGTTCCATCCATGTTGTTGCAAAGGTTTAGGAGTTCCTTCTTTCTTTCTGCTGTGTAGTATTCCATTGTGTAAATGTACCAAAGTGTTTTGATCCAATCATCCACTTATGGGCACTTAGGCTATTTCCAGCACTTGGCTATTATAAATAGTACTGCTATGAACATAGGGGTGCATAGGTTCTTATGAATTGGTGTTCCAGGATTCTTTGGGTATAGTCCTAGTAGTGGAATTGCTGGATCAAAAGGAAGTTCCATTTTTAGTTTTTTAAGGAAACTCCATGCTGTTTTCCATAGTGGCTACACCAGCCTACATTCCAACAATAGTGCACCAGGGTTCCCTTTGCCCCACATCCTTGCCAACACTTGCTGTTTGTTGATTTGTTGATGATTGCCATTCTGACAGGTGTGAGGTGGTATCTTATTGTGGTTTTAATTTGCATCTCTCTGATGGCTAGTGATGTTGAGCATTCTTTCATATGCCTCTGGGCCCTTTGTATGTCTTCCTGAGTTGTCTACTCATGTCTTTAGCCCATTTTTTAATTGGGCTGTCTGTCTCCCTGGTGTTGCGTTGCATTAGTTCTTGATATATTTTGAAGACCAAACCCTTGTCTGAGGTATCATTGGCAAATATGTTTTCCCATACAGATGGTTCCCTTTGAATTTTGCTGGTATTTTCTTTAGCTGAACAGAAACTTTTCAGTTTGATATAGTCCCATTTGTTTATTTGTTCTTTGATTTCCTTTGCCCTTGATGAAGTATCAGTAAACATATTTCTGCATAGGACATCAAAAATGTTACTGCCTATTTTTTTCTCCAGGACTTTTATGGTGGCACTGCTTATGTTTAAGTCCTTGAGCTTATTCTGGTGTATGGTATAAGTTGGTGATCTAGTTTTATTTTTTTGCATACTGCTGTCCAGTTCTCCCAACACCACTTGTTGAAGATACTGTTTTTACTCCATTTTATGTTACTTCCCCCTTTGTCAAATATTAATTGACCATAGAGTTTTGGATTTATTTCTGGGCTCTCTATTCTGTTCCATTGATCTATATGTCTATTCTTATGCCAGTACCAGACAGTTTTGATGACAGTAGCCTTGTAGTATTGTTTGAAGTCCGGTATTGTGATTCCTCCTACCTTGTTCTACTTTCTCAAGATTGCTATGGTTATTCGTGCTTGTTTCTGGCTCCATATAAATTTTTGAAGTATTTTTTCTATTTCTGTAAAGTCTGTCATTGGTATTTTAATTGCGATTGCATTGAATCTATAGATTGCTTTGGGAAGTATGGACATTTTAATGATGTTAATTCTTCCCATCCACGAACATGGTATATGCGTCCATTTATTTGTATCTTCCCTAATTTTTTTTTCAATGTTCTGTAGTTTTCTGAGTACAGGTCTTTTACCTCCTTGGTTAAGTTTATTCCTAGGTATTTTATTTTTCTTGTTGCTATGGTAAATGGGATTTGTTTTCTAGCTTTTATTTCTGATGTTTCATTATTGGTATACAAAAACGCTTTTGATTTCTGGATGTTGACTTTATATCCAGCTCATTTGCTAAATTTGCTTATTAGGTCAAGTTAGTTTTAGGTGGAGCCTATCGGGTTTTGTATGTGCACTATCATATCATCTATAAATAATGACTTCCTCCTTTCCAATTTGGATACCTTTGATTCCTTTTTCTTCTTTGATGGCTATGGCTAGAACTTCCAAGACAATGTAGAAGTGGAGGAAGTGGACAGCCTTGTCTCATTCCTGATCTTAGGGGGAAACTTTTAGTTTTTGCCCCAGGCAGTGTAGAAGTGGAGGAAGTGGACAGCCTTGTCTCGTTCCTGATCTTAGGGGGAAGCTTTTAGTTTTTGCCCATTGAGTATGGTGTTGGCTTCAGGTTTCTAAGATATAGCCTTTATGATGTTGAAGTGTGCTCCCTATATTCCTATTTTGCTGAGGGTTTTTATCATAAGTGGTTGCTGTACTTTTATCAAATGCTTTTTCAGCATCTATTGATATGATCGTATGGTGTTTGTATTTCAATTTGTTGATGTGGTGTATTACATTTATTGATTTGCGAATGTTATACCATCCTTACATCCATGGGATGAAACCGACTTGATCATGGTTTATGATCTTTGTAATGTACTACTGGTTTTGGTTGGCCAATATTTTGTTGAGAATCTTAGCATCTATGTTCATCAGAGATATTGGCTTATAATTTTCTTTCTTAGTTGTGTCTTTACCTGGTTTTGGGATTAGAATAATATTGGCCTTATAGAAAGAGTTTGGGACTCTTCCCTTTTCTTGGATTTTTTGGAGTAGGTTGAGAGGGATAGGAGTTAGTTTTTCTTTAAATGTTTTGTAGAATTCACCTGTGTATCCATCTGGTCTGGGGCTCTTGTGCTTTGGGAGATTTTGGATTACTTCTTCAATTTCACTAGTTGTTATTGGCCTATTCAGGCTTTCTGCTTCTGGATTCAGTTTTGATAGATTATACATTTCCAGAAATGTGTCCATTTCACCCAGGTTGTCATATTTCTTGTCATATAGTTGTTTGTAGTAATTTCTTAGAATCCTTTGTATTTCTGAAGTATCAGTTGTGATCTCTCCTCTGTTGTTTCTGATTCTGTTTATTTGGGTCCTCTCTCTCTCTCTTTTTTTTTTTTTTTTTTTTTTTTT